>JAGFNX010000066.1:0-77344 GCA_017657125.1 Scopulariopsis brevicaulis | reverse complement strand
CCCCCCCCCCCCCCCCCCCCCCCCAAAACTCCAAGCCCCCAAGCCTACCCGTCCCCTGGCCTCTCACCCGTGCCTAGCACTCAAACTCGCAAACGCGTCCGGACTATGCCTCCCCCCATTCGACCAGCTCGCCATATCCAACCCCAGCGCGATACTATCGCGACTCGAGTGCGCCATCCCGCCCCCAAAAGGGTCGTTTGACCGCGGCACCGCCGGCGGCGACGTCGCGCCGTTCGTCGCGAAGAAGGGATTCTTGCCCCCGGCCAGCGGCGTCGAGACGCTCCGCGTCTGCTGCTGGCTTCCGCCGAAGTGGTCGTGCGCCACCGGTGCGGCGGGGGGCTGCTGCTCCTGCGCGGGGTGTGGTTGGGGTTGCTGTTGTTGCGGTTGGGGCGCGAGGTGTGGGTGGTTATAGAGGGCGAGGATGGACGCGTTGTTTGGCCTCTGGAACGTGGGCATCTGCTGGGGCTGAGGAGGTGTGTACCACGGGTTGTTCGGGTGCGCGGCCGGGGAAGCGGCTACGTACTGCGACTGCTCTGGTATCTGGCCGAGTGCCGGAGACTGAAGTCGTGTAGGAGAGCGCGTGAATGGGTTATTTGCATGTGGTTGGGGCGACGCAGTGTTTACCGCGAGAGGCTGCTGCTGGCTCTGGTCGGTGAAGAACGGGTTGTGCCCGGGGCCTGCCATAGGCTGTGGTGACGCCGAAACGTAGCCGTTCAAGAATTGCTGTGGTTGCTGCTGCTGCGGCATGTACTGAGGTTGCGGATAGGTCTGGGTCGGGCTGAAGGGTAGCGCAGGTACAGGAGGTGTAGGTACGGATGATTGCTGGAGGTATCCTTGTTGTGGAAGGTGGGCGGGAACACCGCCGGTGTGGTTCGGGAAGAGAGGTTGAGGTTGAGACTGAGGTGGCGCCAGGGACATATTCTGGAAAGCCTGGGAAAAGTGGTCGGAGTGGGAGCTGCCGGGGGCGCCGAACGGGTTCGTAGAACTCAGATACGGGTTCTTGTTCTGCAGGGTCCCGGTGGACTGGGCAGTCTGGGGTTGAGGTGTGAGCATGTCGAAAGGATTGGTAGAAGAGCTCAAGGGCGTGACGGGAGCCTCGTTCCCGCAGGTGGCTGGCCTTGTGGAGAGGGGCGTCAGGGATCGCGTGGCTCGGAGGGAATTATCCCGAGGTGCCGCCAACGACGGGGATCTCGAAGCGCCCTCCCCAAGCCGTACCAAGGTCTCGACTGCTCGCTCGAAGTTGCCATTAACCCCCTTTAGGATTGTGATGTTCCGCGACTGATCTGCGAAGCCCATATCTCGGAGCCTAGCCAGCTTGCTCTCGGTGTCGCCACTATCGTACTCGATGCTCGCGCCAAAGACCTTGGATGGCTTGTTCATCAACTGGGGGGAAGGGCTCCGTGCCGGTTCCCGGGGGACCGACAGGCCCTCATCCGCCGCAGCAGCCGCCGCTGCCTGCTTCTTCGCTTTCGACGAAAGGGGAAATAGGGACGACGCGGATCGTAGGCCGAACTTCCCCGTCTTCGGGGGAGGCGGAGGGGGCGTCTCGTCGGAGAGGGACGAGCCCACGTCGTACTTCCTAGCGCCGTTTAGGCTGTGATTAACGTACTTGGCGCGGATGAATCTTTCCATTGCGGAGTCGGCTTCGTCTGCGTCGATTGGCACGGGCGGTTTCTTGGCTTTGGGATTGTAGATCTTGTTCGACGCGAGGTTCCCGACTTTTTTCATGTTCTAGGGAGAGTCGGTCAGGAACAGATCCTTCTGGATACACGGGGGCCGGGGGGCAAGGGCCGGTAGGGATAGTGACGAACCTCGACCTGCTCGCTAGACCAAGTGTCCATGCTCAGCGACTTGACCTTGGATATGTGGGTTCCCAGTTTCCGGTGCAGGCTCGCGCATCGCATGCAGAGAAAGATGCCCAACTAGACGTCACCTGCCCGTCAGCTCGCTGTTTCATCGAATCGAAGGGGGTTCGCGGCGGGTAGAAGCATGAAGAATCGAGGGCGCGTACACTCCATGATGCCCAGGCTGTGGCACGGACAGGTTAGCAAACCGAGTCTCGACGTAGCACACGGAGACCAACCGTACCTGGATTCACAGCGGAGCAGTCGGCGCAGGTGTTGTTCCCGGGGACTCGCTGGATCAGCTCGTGGAGGGCTCTCTCGTTCCGCGCCTGCTGGCGCTTGGTGATCGACGCCATGGTGCCGCGATGTCGGGCTCTCTGGAAATAGGGGGGAGGGGTCGTCCGTTACTGCGCGAAAGATGCCGGGGCGGTCATAAGGTGGTGGCGAAGCGGCGACACGAGGCTCGGGATGTTCGGGTCGGACGACTTTGATCTGAGCAGGAGCTCGAGTGGTGAACAGTGGGTTCAGGGCACAGAGGAGATACGGCGGGTCTCGAACGGGTCTCGCGGGTGTTCGTCGATTAATAGCGCGCGGCGGTTGGTTGCTGAGCAAGGTGCCGAATGAGAGGACGAGGGAAATCGTGATGACAATAAGAATTACTCGACAATCATAAGGCAAACGCGGCCTAAAAGTCAAATGCCAATTACAAAATTAAAGGACGCAAAAATAGACAAGAATGAAGCGAATCTCAGGCGTCTCCTGAGCAGCAAGGAGGGCACGAGTGCGATGCGATTGCGAAGTTTTCGGCGGTCCTGTCGCGCCGAGAGCTGGGATTTGCGGGGGGGCGAATCGCCTGTGGGTCTAGAAACACGCTATTGTCCTTCGAAGCAGCGCTATTACGTGCGGGCCTGCAGCACCACAAGTACCCTCCGAGCTAAGGGTCCCCGCCCCCTTTCCCCTGATTGAGCGGGCGCAGCCCAAGCTCCCCTGCCCCTGGCGCCCAGAAAGGACGAATGAAGATTGGCAAGATTCGGATGAAGAACGCTGGCTTGTGATTTCGGACTGCATCATCCGCATTGTCTTAGTTGATGGCGCGGACGACTCGAATCCGAGACCAGTCATTCTCCTCGAGGAGAACTTCGTTCTTGATTCGGTTCCGGGCCGCGATTTGATAGGACCCTTGGATATTATCCGCGATCTGCACACGACCAAGTCGAAGCGGATCCAGTATTGTTCCAGGCCCGGATTCCAAGTTGCCCATGGACCCTTCCAAGTTATCGGATAAAGCAGGGGTATATGTACAGGGTACCTCTTCCGGCTCAAGTCTCTCACCCAAGGTCGCGATCGCCTTAGTATCGAGTACTTTATCGCTGCTCAGGCCAGGCGGGACTGCGGTATGCGAGCCGCGTGTCCAGTGGTGCCCAGAAACTCTTGAGCCTGAATACGAAGCTGCCTTCGAAGGCGACAACCTCACTCCGCTACGACACATGCTCCTAGGAAACAGATACCCGCGGGCCCACGGGCAACTTAACAACTTAGTGTTTCTCGACGGTATTAGGTTCGGGCGTACAAGGTCTGCTGTGGCGTACGCCTCGAAACGGATTCAACAGCGCCTTTCCACTTATTACAGAGCCGCGGCTGTCCCCCGTGGAGAACCGTCCAGTAAGTCTCGGATATGGAAGCTTGGACTCGCCAGGAGCTCGGAAATTCGGGTGCTGGGCGTATCCAAGTGATGACATCTAACGTTGGCGCAACCCAACCTATGCTGTTCGTGTTAGAAGCTCCGTCCAGGGTCCTCACCGGCCTCATCGAGATGTCAGAAGGTGTAATCTAGGAATGGGAAAATGCAGGCGGGCATCACAGTTATCTGGGAGGGGGAAGAACCGGTTCGGCCTTGCAATGTACTGAGATGCGAACGTATGTTGGCGGGGCTCCAGCCGGACTCCATGTGTTCTTTACGACGCCAGCTTGATAGATCCTGACGACGATGTCTGTAGGATTTTCACTCTATCTTCCATCCTATCACTGAAGGCATCGTCTCTGCTTCTACCCGTTTACGGAATGAGATGATGACCTGCACTGCACCATTTACAGAGGGCCAACCTCACCATCCCATCGATGCTAAACTCGGTTGGCTCTTCTCGGAGCCGCATAATTACCTGACAGAATGGGGTTTTCCGCCTCGTGACGTAGTGACCGTCTTGGGGGAACTATTCGCAGTGTCTGTTCTAGGGCCGGTAAGATGCCGGCGACGGGCCATGTGAGTCTTGCCGTTGCCAGGGCATTCAAGCCAACAGGCCATAACAAACTCACAGGGAAGGGTGGAGAAGGTCTTATAACTAGCCGCATAATATACAGTACATCTTACACGTATGCCCCTGGATTGTTGCCGTCTACACGATGAAAGGTGTATCTTCCTCGTAGACATGGCACACAGCTATATCCATAAGTTCGCCGTCGGTATGGTCCCGAAAGTCAAATTACCGCCAGCTTGGACGTTCGCGCGATAGCGCGGGGTATCCTCCGCTAACCAAGCCCTCGTCCAAGGTCTCGCCATCAGAGAGTTGAATGGAGCAGGGGTTGGCGGCACAAGCCAGACCACCCATACTATGCCTATATGGCCCTGCTCTGGAACAAGTGGAAGCCTGCTTCGGCCCTGCTTAGGCTCAGACGTACGCCTGCTCCGTTAGATCTCCCAGGATGGCAACGGGAAGTCAGGCGTCTTGGGCCAGTCTTCAGGCCTAAAGTTGAAGGGAGCATGTTAGCCATCATACATCATGATATCAAACCAGTCATTTAGGAGGGGGGCAAGGAGATATTCCAAGATACGACGTACTTCAGAGCCAGGAGAGCCGCCATCCGCTTCCCCCGCTCCACTTCGTCCTTGCCATCCGTTAACTGGAGCCACTGCCCAAGGAGCTGCCTTCTTTCCTCATGGAAATTCAGCCCAGCAGCTAGGTCCGCTGTGACATCGACATCAATGCCTCGCTCAACGCACGCAAACAACAACTCATCCTCGGAGAGCTGCTCCAGCTTGCCAGCCTTCCGTAGGAGTCTATCATCTCCCTCAAGGAAGCCCATCTGAGAGCGCCCCTTGAGTTGCCATAGGCCCGGAGGCATCAGTCCAATGCGATCCCAAAAACCACTGACGAGGTTAAGACTGCGCAGGATATGTGTCCGTGCGGTCGACGCCGTGGCGATACCGTCGGGATTCTTCCACTTGAGTTCTTCCAGCGCGTGCTTACGCCTCGCCACCGCCTTGTTTCTTGACTTTGCGGAGTGCTGGGGTAGCCGGCAGGTAAGCGGCATGATGCCCTCCACGAAATACGCGATCAAGGGTGTGAGCTCCTCGAACAGCAGCACCGTGATGCCAAAGACCGGAAGTCGCGCGACATCGTGCCTAGTCCTCCACAATAGTATCCAATCGGCGCGAGAGAACGTGGCAGGCACGTGGTGCGGTTTAAAGATAGATGGCTGGTCCGTACGAGGCACAAGCGCGAGCTTGCCCTTCAGAAGTTTCCGGTTGGCGAATACGCTCTTGAACCCCTCCTTGTAGAAGCCGAGGTAGGTCTTGCCGACCTTGAAGAGGTGGCTGACGGTACCAACACCGGGCTGGCGGATCGGAAGCTCCAGGGGAGGAGGCAGCGTGCTCCTCGGAGGATTCACCGGGTCATCGACGAGCGCGCTCGATTCGGCGGTTGTCGATGTCGAGGATCGCGTCGAGGGTCGCGTCGAGAATTGTCGCGCTAGGTGCGCGTATGGTCTGGGGGCCGCAAGCGGGTGTTCGAGCAGGGCAGGCCCGCGCAAGGTGCGCAAGCAGACGTTTGTGCCCATTAGAAGCGCGAACTCGTAGACACGGCGTTAAAAGCAAAGCATCTTTGCCTCGAAGTCAAACAATGTTAACTGTGTCACTCACGGAAACTTCGGATGATGCTCCACTTGAAAAAGTCCTTTTCCGCTTCGGGCATGGCGTAACCTGGGTTTCCTGGGGAGCTGGAGCAACGGCCGGGGAGCAGTCAGTGCCCGAGGGGCACGGGTGTCAATACACGGTTCGTGCATACTTCCGCGTTAGGATAAATACAGGCGAGGAATGCAATTGCCCGCACAGTGGATCCAAGCAGGAACGTTCCTCAAGGGGGTCATGCTCAGGTACTGGTACCTCCATTACAGATTGAGACGAGCTAAGGGCTGCAGAATTACGGTGCTGTCTGGGACGACCTGGGTACCAGTACCTAGTAGCATAATTTCACAAAAATGACCCCTTGCTCCTCGCCGGTTATGCAGGCTCCAGTCACCAGATTGTCACCTTGGCCAGCCAGCCGCCCACTGCAAAATTTATACTCTCACATATTCTCTCCCTTGCCTGGATCAACCACAACCCGTCTCCACGGCAAAAAAAAAAAAACAGCATCATCGATGCGCCATCCTTAAATCCGACATCATCCATCTTCTTTCCATTCGCCAACGTTTTCATTCCTTTTTCTTTTGCCCACGACCCGTCCAGTGACCTTATTATGATTTGAGGCATCGACTTCTTTCCCATCTCGGCTCAACCTGCCTCACGCGAGCGCGATCCTCGAGACTGCGTCGACCGAAGTCAGATCGCAACCCATCGCGACAATCATCGTCGCGTTTCCTTTTTGCCGAAACTAATTTCCCACATAAACCCGACCCGGTGCACCATCATGTCCCAAACAAACGGGACGCCCAGGGCGCGCCCGCATCTCCGGTTCGCGAACTCTACCTACGAATCTTCTCCCGCTGGGAACAAGCGTTTCGGCACGCCTCGTCCTACGGGACCTCGACGGCTCTTCGACCGGGATGCTTCTTCGTCGAGCAACATGAATGATAGAACTTATGACGAGGCTCGCAACATTTTCCGCACGTCATCGCTCAGCACCAAACCCGGACCGCGATTCGAGCCGTCCATCCCATCAAACACAATGCGCAAGGTCTTCGCGCCTGCCGCCACGCCAGAGCCGAAGAGGCTATTTCGCGATTCATCAACGAAGGCTACGCCTCGACGCACTCTAGCCGAGTCCAGCTCCGCGGAGCTCTTCAAACAAGCCATACCCGATCCTCCCGCCGATCTTAGCGGCGCCGAGTTGGCGGCGAAGGTTCCCGAGGAATTGAATCAGAAGCTGGGGGGCTCCGTATATGCCGATCAGTACCTTGAGCATCTATGCCCGAAAGATTTCGATCATTTGCAGAGGCGCCAGTTTTTCTGTATACTTGACCTCCGTCGCCTCAAGTATGCGGCCACTGAGATCTTCGCGAAGAAGGACTGGAAGCTCAATGTCATGAACTTTGCTAAAGAGTTCGAGAAGAGCAGGAGCCTCATCCTGCTACGATACGGCCTGTATGAATTCAAGAATGTCAAGCCTTCCGCGGATATTATGAGGAAATGGAGGCGGGCTCATGGCATTGAAAGCTACGGGCAGGAAGGGATGGATGCGCCAAGCGCACGAACGCCAAAGACCTCGACGAAGCGGAAGGCTGAAGACGACCTCGATGCCGGCGAAGACCGCCCTGTGCGACAGGCCGGTGGCAAACGGCGCGCCGTTGACGACGAGAACTCCGTCGCCGAGTCTCCTGGCACCGCTTCGAAGAATACGCGAAAGGTGTCAAGCGAGGAAGATGAGCAGCCGGCTAAGCAACAGAGGACCAGCTCATCTGCGACGAAGACTTTCCTCGAGAAGATTGCCTCTAAGCCTGTGGCCCCGGCTACCGAGACCACGACTTCCGCGCCATCGAAGCCGCTGTTCGGAGCCAAGTCAGACGGTGGACTGGCTCGCTCGGTGTTGAACAAGAGCGCTGCGGGTGGAAACATCTTCGGCCACTTGTCGGATGCGAGTAAGACCAGCGGAGCAGATGCCGACGGTGAAAGTGAGACGGAGTCGGAGCAAGATGAGGAACCTCAGCAGTCGAACGGAGCCGTGAACGGAGCGCCCGCCGCGCAGCCCTTCCAAGCGGCCGCCCCAGCCACCAACCCTTTCGCATCCAACACGACTAGTGTCAGTGGCTTGGGTGCTGCGGATTCGCGCGAATCGACACCAGGGCGCAGCCTATTTGATCGAGTCACCAAGGGGTCTAACGGCCAGCCTGTCCGGGCTGGTTCAGCTGAAGACTCTCAGGCCGAACCTACTGCGGACACCGCATCCGCTCACTCGCAGCCAGCCACCTCCGAAGGGCCTGCCGACAAGACGTGGACTCCTGGAACCCCCCTGAAGTTCGCCCCCCAACCTTCTCAGGGATCGTCTCTGTTTGGCGCTGCGTCAACCCCGACCAGCTCTCTGTTCTCAGGGGCTGGCCAACCCACGACGAGTCTCTTCGGAGCACAGAAGCCGGCGCCGCCGACCGAGGAGAAGCCTCAGCAGGCCGCTGGCGGTGGGGACAAGTCGGGTGACGAGTCTGACAAGGAGAACGCTTCTCAGCCGGCTTCGAAACAATTCCCTGCCTCTAGTGCCTTCGCGCCGAGCAATGGCACTCCTCAACCGTCTGCCACTTCCTTGTTCAAGCCGGCTCCTGCCGATTCAGAGAGGGCGCCCAATGCAGATGCTGCGAATGGAGCTCAGCTCGATGGTCAAAAGCCAAGCAGCATCTTCGAGAACAAGGGCCAGCCGAACAACCTGTTTGGGGCCTCTACTTCTTTCGGCCAGTCGAGCACGATGTTCAAGAGCAACGCGAGCTCGACCGAGGGCAGCACTGCCGCTGCCACTCCTGCACCAGCCGCCACCGAAGCCCCGAAGGCAGCCAACATGTTCGCAGCTTCGGCGAGCACCCCTGCGCCTTCGGCGGAGACCCACAAGCCAGCGACGAGTCTTTTCGGCAATGCAGGTGCTGCGCCGGCTGAGACGCCCAAGCCTTCTGGTCTTTTTGGCAATGCGGGTGCTGCTCCCACTGAGACACCCAAGCCTTCTAGTCTGTTCGGTAATGTGGGTGCTACGCCGGCGACCGAAGCGCCCAAGTCGGGCAGCCTCTTTGGCAATGCGGGTGCGGCGCCAACCGAGACCCCCAAGCCTGGTAGTCTCTTCGGCAATGCGGCAGCTACGCCGGCGACCGAAGCTCCCAAGTCTGGTAGTCTCTTTGGCAATGCGAGTGCCGCGCCAACCGAGACCCCCAAGCCTGGTGGCCTCTTTGGCGCCACAGGCCAGGCCGCGACTAGCAATCTCTTCGGAGGTGCTTCTAGTGGTGTCTCCATGTTCGGTTCGTCCCAGAAGCCAGCGCCCGCTACCCCCAGTCTCTTCGGCTCGGGCTCGACCACCGAAGCGGCGCCAAAGGCTGGCGAGGCACCGAAGCCGGAAACCAAGGTCGGCGCCACAGCCGGTAACTCCTTGTTTGGGAGCCCCATGAAGCAGGATGGCTCTGGTCCGTCCTCTCAAAAGCGAGGTCTGGAAGATGCCGCCATGCAAGAGGACCAGCCGTCTCCTGCCAAGAAGCCGTTCGGCACGACGGCGCCGCCGGTCTTCTTCGGCGGACCTCAAACTTCCTCCACCCCGAGCTCGAACAACGCGCCAGCTTTCAGCTTTGGTAACACGCAGAGTACTCCCAGCACGTCCGCGCCGTCCATGTTTGGTGGGAACACGCCGTCTGCCGGTGGGGTTAACTTCAACTTCACTAGCGGCCAATCGGGATCGGCCCCCAATTTCTCAGCCAGCTTCGGAGGCCCATCGTCGACGTCCGGGTTCACCTTCGGCGCCTCGGCCCCAGCTCCCGAGCCGGTCAGCAAGAGTTTCACCTTTGGCGAGAACAACAACAATGCCGCACCTTCACCGGCACCGATGGCCGGTGGCCAGGACGCCTCGAATCCGTTCGCCTTCAACGCCGGCTCTAGTACGCCGCGGGCAACCACTCCTTCGGGCCGCGTGATCAAGAAGCCCAACTTCGGAGCCTCCAAGGCGAGGGCGGCGCGAGGCATGTCCGGCTCTCCGGCCCCTCCGTCCAATATGTTCGGTGGAAACCAACCCGGCACCCCGGCGCAGTCATCGGCGCCCGCCTTCGGCTTCTCGGCGCCGACGCCCCAGGGTCAGCAGCAGCCCAACCCCTTCGGAGCCAATCCTGGTCAGCCCACGGGAAATCTGTTCGGCGGCGCCTCGACGACCGGCACCAGTATGTTTGGATTTGGCACTTAGTGACACCAGACCGTGCTAACCCGAGGCTTCGCTCCAGATTCTCCTTTCAACTTGGGTGGAGCTTCCAGTCTTGCGACCACTCCCGCAACGGGCACTCCGGAACCAGGAACGGACGCCGAGGGCGCTGGTAGTAATACCGCCAAGGCTGACGCGGCTGTGGGCGGTAACGCCGAGGGGAAGGCGGCGGACGGTGATGCCGAGACGGTGCATGAGCAGATCAACCTCGTGGAAGGAGGGCCGGGTGAGGAGAACGAGGAGGTTGTGCACGACGTTCGTGCTAAGGTCATGAAGTTTGAGTCGGCCGAGAAGGGCGCAGAGGGGGAGAAGAAGGCCAAGAGCCCGTGGTCGACCAAGGGTGTCGGGCCCCTCCGCGTTCTGAAGCACAAGACCACGGGGGCGGTGCGGATGTTGCTGCGGCGGGAGCCGACTGGCCAGGTGGCGCTCAACAGGGCGGTGCTCCCCAGCGTGGGCTACAAGGCGGAGGAGAAGTACGTGAAGCTGATGACGTCGGACGAGACTGGCTCGGGGCTGGAGACGTGGATGGTCCAGGTGAAGACTAAGGAGCTTGCGCAGGGCCTTGCGGAGGTGTTGGAGAAGCACAAGGAGGCGAACAAGTGAGGGGATTGAAGGATTTCTGTTTTTTCATGTTTCTTGTCGGCGGCGTTTAGGGCATCTTTTCATTTTGCACATTTCCCATCGGATCATTGAGTAGCAAGAGGAGGGGCGGATAAAAAAGGGCATTTCGTTTCTCCTGATTCAGCGGATGTTGTTTCTCGTCACCCCCTGCATCTTTCCCCATTTAACACCCAGCAGCACATGGCACGGCGTTTTCCCACATTTATATGTATTGTATCTTTCCAAGTCGTTTCTGTACTGATCTGCCCCTTTTTTGCTTTGCCAGTTCTTGTTTTTATCATCTCTCTCGCCCCCAACCTCCTCCCATTTCTCCATTTACATGTATGCATGCAACCAACACGTTTTCCTCATCTGCTCTACTCGCTGGTCTCTGGAGGTTTGACGATTATCACGGTTTACGGTGAGATGGTACAGAGAAGAGAAGAGACGGAGGTTGAGTGAGAAGGGGAGAGGGCTCATGTAATCCAGATTCTTCTGTATTTTTTCTTTATGCTGCCATAGCTAAGCCAAGAAAGTACGTGGATTTCCCATTCGAGCTGTTTTCGCCTTTGTATCAAGATACGTAGAGTCATGACGGAATCGCATCCCGTGGAAGTTCGTAATATCAACTTCTAGCATAGGAAACAGGCAGATGCGGAAACCTGGTGAGTATAGAACCATAGTAGACGAATCTAGTCTCGGGACTTTCATGTAATCGAGAGCAGGTAAGCAGATATCTCGACGTAACAAACATACGCCTGCCCCAAGAACCCCCCATCCATCCCCAACGCCGGCGAAGAACACAATCCAGAAACACAATCCCAGCCGCACCATCCAGTTCCCGTTACACATCCCATCACCCCATTTCGCTCCCCACCAACTCCCAAAGAACATCAGCACCCCTACTCGCGCGTGACAGCAGCAGGCGGCGCCCGCACCGCCCCCTCCCCCGCCCCCGCCCCCGTCCCCTCCTCCCCATACCCCGGCAACCTCTCCCTCACCCTCTCCACCTCCTCCAGCTCAACATCTGCCTTCTTCCCAGCCGCCTGATAAGGAGGCGGCGCCTCCCCCTCCTCATTCAGCCCCTCCACCCCCTCCTCCCTCCTCCGCAACCCACCCCACCGCCTCCCCCTCCCGGCGCCCCTCCCGGCCTCAAGGTCCGTCGCGGGTTGGCGCCCATTTGGGGGCGGGCGCTGCGCGCGGGAGGGGAGCGCCGCGATGCGGCGGCCCGCGCGCCGGCGGCGGACGCCGATGATGATTGCGGCGACGGCGATGGCGGCGAAGATTAGGAGGGGGGTGATGATCCAGGCGTAGGGGGGCCGGGGCCACTCGCCGTCTTCTCTGGAGGGGTTGTCGTTGTCCGCCATTTGAGTGTCCTTTCCTTTTTTCCTTCCCTTCTTTTCGACGGGATATCGGCTTTTGGGGAGGTTCAGCTGAGACTGTGCCGGCCGGGGAGGTTGTCTTTGAGCTCGAGGAGCTGTGTGTGGAGTTGAAGTGTATGTAGGTTACGTCGACATGAATTGTCGGGTATCGAGGAACACGATATCGTCTCGAAGGTGAACAGCCCGTTCCACCTCAAAACAGCGAGCGGCGGGGACACCAGCCGGTATTTGAACCGCAGCACGCCGTTCCACCACACATAGAGACCAGAGAAGATGAGACCTATCACGCCGGACCGTCCCAAAAGAGGTACGCCCGACAGTGGCTGAGCAAAGAGATAGTGTGTAAGCAGAGGCCAAAAACCAATGCGAGAGGAAGCTTAGGAATGGCACGAGTCCCGCAACGCCTCGATCTCTTGACGGAAATGGAATAGAAGGGAGCAAAGCGCGTGAGACACGGACGGGGGGCGCAGGCCGGCGACGCTGGACAAGGGAAGCGTGGGTGGCGAGTGTGGCGTGCGGCCGCAGGGATGGAGGGGAGTGATTTGTATTTACGTCTTCGACAAGCTCGTTTCTTTACGGACATCAGAGGGGGAGCAAGGAGGGGGAATGGGGGGAGTAAGAAGGGGGAATGGAGGGATAGGGATTTGTAATGGTCTGGGGGTGGGCGGTGATGAGAGGCTCAGACGTGTATCTCGCCACGGGCAAACTCACGTCAAACATGAGGGGAGATAAGGTTGGGGCGATGAGGACGCGCGGTTGGATTTGGAATCGGGATCGCTTCTGGACAAAGGGTTCTAGCCCGGTCTACCCCAATCCATGCCCGATTCGGCGCATCATCGACAGAATCGACGTCCCCGTACCCAGAGGGTATCATCCAAAAGATGCGGAGGACGGAGATGGGCGTGGCGTGGCATCCACGCGACACCGATTCCCAGTCGGAGCTCCGGTCCCACGTTCTCACGCTTCGGCCGGTCCCCGCGTTAGCCGGTGTCAGCGACGACGTGGCGTGTTTGGACAACCTCTCCAACCCCCCCTCCGCCCTCCCCCCTCACACCTTGTGAGTGCCCCAAGGAGTGCGCAGGACAAAAAAGCGTGGACGAGGAAGCATCAGGGGCTACCGACACCCTCCCGCCACGTCAGCCAGAGCCCCGAGATTTCCGACAGTCGTCACGGGGTGGGGCTCAGATGCGACGGAGTTATGAAGTCATGGGCAGACCCGCTGAAATTTCCTTCCCCGTCCACGTCCCCTCACAGCTGCCAGCACTCGGCAGAGCAGACGGGCAGAACTCCGATATTGTCCAGCCACCTCACACGTGCCCAGAAACGACGACACATCACTACCAGCTGAACAGGACCTCGTTGACCACAGCATACGATTGCTATTTCATGTCTACCTATGTCGGCGACGATATCTTCATAAACAACTCCTGATCCCCGCCGTTTGTACCTTATTTATGCCTCCGCCCCCCGAAAATAATTCACTCCCAGAAACAAATCTTGACGCCCCCATCCCTTTGTTTAGATGACACCAGCGGCGAAGAAGTCCTTGAGAGCCACGGTGATCCTGTCCTTCATCGTCTTCTCACCCTCGCGGATCTGCACGTCGTGTTAGCATCTACCACTCGCTACTCGTGAATAATGTGGGAGGCTGCTACTTACCCAGACACGCGGGTCGTACTTCTTCTTGTTGGGCTTGTCCGCGCCCTCGGGGTTGCCGACCTGCGAGTTGAGGTACTCGATGTTCTTGGTCACGTAGTCGCGGACACCGCAGAGGTAGGCCCACTGGAGATCGGTGTCGAGGTTGACCTTGACGACGCCGTGCGAGATGGCCTCCTGGAACTCAGACGCCGCGGAGCCGGAGCCGCCGTGGAACACGAAGAACGTGGGCTTGTCGTCCTTGGCCTTGAGCTGCTCCTTGAGGTAGGCCTGGTGCTTGCCGAGGCTGAGCGGGGTGTTAGCAAAGACCACTTCCCTGCATCCCGGATGGCACGAGGGGCGAAACTTACAGCTCGGGGTGGAGCCTGACGTTGCCGGGCTTGTAGACGCCGTGGACGTTGCCGAAGCCAGCGGCGATGGAGAAGTAGGGGGAGATGGCGGAGAGAGTGCGGTGCACCTCCCAGATGTCCTCGGGCTGAGTGTAGAGCGAGTTGTTGTCGACGTCCTCGTTGTTGACGCCGTCCTCCTCACCACCGGTAATACCGATCTCCATCTCGAGCCACTGCTTCATGGGCGCAACGCGCTTGAGGTACCTATTAAGTCCACCGGTTAACCATGTGTCCTTCGCAGATCGTGGATCATCACATACTTGGCGGTGGTGTCAATGTTGTACTTGACCTCCTCCTCGGAAAGGTCAATCATGTGGCTACTGAAGAGGGGAGTGCCGTGCTCCTTGAAGAACCGCTCATCTAGAGGATATCGGCGTTAGCAGTCTGGCCCTTAGGGGCAGCTAGGTGGGAGCTCGACTTACCCTCCTCAATCATGCCGTCTAGCCAGGGAAGGAGCTTCTTGGCGCCTACTCCGGGTTAGCATCCATAACCACCCAACGGCGAATGCATTGCGAGCTTACAGTGGTCGGTGTGGAGGACGACGGGGATCCCGTAGAGGGGAGCCACGGCGCGGACGAAGTGCGCGCAGGCAATGGCGCCGGCAACGGCCGCCTCCTGCTTCTCAGCCGAGTTGGTGACGCCCTTGCCGGTGAAGAAGGCGGCACCACCCTGCGAGGTCTGGATGATGATGGGCGACTTGGAGTCGCGGGCGGCCTCGAGCGAGGCGATCCTGTACAGCGTGTGTTAGAGCAAGCTCGGAGCGGCGAGTCTCGCGGATGGTTTCACCGCGGGGTCTGCGACGTACACGGTGGAGCTCGAGGTGACGTTGACGGCGGGCATCGCAAAGCCCTTGGTGCGGGCGTAGGTGAAGAGCTAAACGGGACGAGAAAGGTCAGTCTGAGTTCCGCGCCATCGCCGTCGAGTTGACGGCCGGGAAGCTTGGGGATGCTCACCCTGAGGACATCATCGCCGTAGATGACGCCGGGCTTGAGGTTAAGATCCTGCATGAGACCCATTTTCGCGATTGGAAAGCTAGAAAAGCTCAAAAGGTGCGGGGTTGTATAATGGAAGGTGTGAGGTGATCCCTATGACGTTGGTGAACGAGGTTGACCACGAGGGAAGTTCAAGTTGGATTTGGTGTTTAGGACAGAAGTTGCTAAATTTTGTTGGGAGGAGGGGAGAAAGGAGTATTATGACCTGAGCTTGCTCTCGGGGGTTGAGGGTATTTCACCAGCTGAATGAGGGGCAACGGTCCAGAGCGTGCTGCTTTTGCCCCTCTATTATTGCTGTCATCGATTCGCTAGTGGGGTCCGGATTGCGTACGGAACAAGCCGGACCGACGGGCGATGAGGGGCCTATTACGTACTTGGCAACCCTCTGCATTTCCCCCGAGTTCCTCGCCGTCGTGCTGCAATACGGGCCGCCCGTCGGTTGCCGCCTGGACGAAGCGCGCGGAGGCCCCGTCCCGTCGTCCCTCTCGGATTTACGAAATGCCACTTGCTCTTATCCTCGGACCACGGGACGGCGGCGACAGGCCACTTTCCGCCCGTTGGCCGCGAGGGATCGCCAGATGATCCAGAGCTCCCTGCCCCGTGCTCTTCATAGGTATATATTAGGATGAGCCTTGAAAGGCCCCGTATTGGCTGGTTTCTCTAGGCGAGGACCCTCCGATGATCGGTCTCGGCGCCTCTTGTTGGCGGAGGTTTTAAAATGGCGCTTGCGGGCACCACACCTCGTCGCTGCTCAACCCGTGTAGCTCCCGCAACAGCTATGTAATACAACGCTCATCATACGACGAGGGTGGTCACCGTTCACGTTCCCATGAAATCTCTTCAAACGTCGCCCTCTGGCCCAAAAGGCCAATGCCATGACTCGTTTCGGCCCGTTCCTGTTTCATGCATCCCAATTCCTTGAGCATCAACCACAGCCACCTTTGAATTGGCCCGAGATATCCCCCCTCGCCCCTCCTTTTCCTGCCCCGCCCTTCTTACTCTGTATCAGTTTGCGGTGTACGTAAGGGTATCTGCGCCGTTGCGCATTGGCAGAACCTCGCTCGGTCGCGGAGAGAGAGAAGGTTCGACCCGCTTCCGGCGGCCGTGGGTCTGGCCCTACGAAATCTAGGAACCAGAGCGCCGGTGAAGGCAGAATGAAGTCATGTCCGGTGTCCGGTGCGGGGCTCTGCAGACCTATGGAGCTTTTTTCGGTCGAGGGGCGGGGCACGACCATACGGTGTGGATGCTAGTCTCACACAGGACACAAAGGTTAAACATCGCCTTGATGGTTTTTTGTGCACCGGTAGCCCAGTGCATAAAAACACCCAGCGACAGAGCTCGGAGACTTGCTGCCTGGTCTCGGAAGAGAAATGGTTACGCTCTTGCCTTAATACATCATTCATTCCCCATTGAAGCTATCGTCAAAACCCCACCCGCGACGACGATCTCCCCAGGCGCACCCAAGCCCCGACACACCCACCCGCCACCTCCCCTCGCACCGCCTCCCCCGCCCAACTGCCGGGCCCGCCACGAACCATGCCCAGAGCTATCCGAGGTCCGCAGACACCCGCTCCCGAGCTCCCTCCTCCGCAAGCCGTCCCCCGCTAACCCCGGGGGCTGCCACCCCCATGCAGGCGTCCTGATCGAGGCGGACCCCGCCGTCAAGTCCATCATCGTGGCCATCGACCGCGAGAACCACGAGTACATAATCGAGGACCTGGACGAGCAGCGGTGCGTCGTCAAGGAGACCATGGTCGCGGAGCTCAAGCAGAAGCTCGACGAGGTGAGACCCCCCTCCCCCTCCGATTCCCGATCCTCCCCGATACCCCGGGCCGCGGATACGATTGCGTGCAGCGCGATGGGACGTCAGCTGACATCGCTGGGCAAATAATAGAAACTGAAGCACACGCATGACCACCTAGAGGGGTCCGAGTCGGAATAGCGGCTCGGCTCCGGCTTCTCTGGGTTTACCTATTAGAGCGCGCTGCCGACCGACTTGCGGTGTCCGACGGAAGCCACCGCAATGCCGATGCCGATGTCCCAGCCCGCCCCGGCGACCCGCGCCGTTGCCGAAGCCTTCGGGCCTCGTGATCAGTTCTCCGTCGCACTATCCCGTTTATGGCACCCGGTTACTGCCGAACACGGGGCCGGAGTTAAAGGGGAATGTAGAGGGCAGCGTGTACTATTAGGAGGATGCATCTCGGCTTGCTATGAATAATCTAAGATACCCAGCGTCCTGATGGCGTAATAAAGCATTTCTTCGTGCCGTTCACCGGTACTCATTTACATATCCGCTTAGATACCCCGTTCTGGCATACTCTTACACGTAGGCCTTCTCAGCCCATCATAGCTTCTCATACGTCGGCTTCTTCTTCGACATAGCCCCCATCAGCCCCGTCTTGAAGTCTGTCGACTGTATCATGGCCGCATTCCAGATGGCCGTATACCGTAGATCTAACAAGCCCGTTAGCACTGACTCCCTTTCTCCAGGTCTCGGTAGGTGCACTTACTCTCCTTCACCGAGTGGTCCCTCGCATGGTTCAACAGCTCCTTGGTCCCCTGCACCGCAACAGGGCTCTTGGTCCCCAGCGAGGCCGCCATCTCGACCGCCTTGCCCACGGCCTCGGCCTTGCTCCCGAGCACGCGGCTCACGAAGCCCACGCCGAGCGCCTCCTCTGCCGAGAAGCCCCGCGCCGTGAGGCACACGTCCTTCACCCACGACGTCGAGCCCACGATCTTGGGGAGGCGCGCGAGGGTTCCGATGTCGGCCGCCATCCCGATGTCGACCTCCTTTACGGCCAAGTGCGTGTCCTGCGCCGCGAAGCGGATGTCGGCGCAGCAGGCGATGTCGATGGCTAGGCCGATGGATATCCCGTGGAGGACGCAGATGACGGCTGCGCCCGGGCGTCAGTAGCCAGAACCAGAACCGTAGCGTCATCTCAGTGCCGTTCCAACTGTAGGGACCGGGCTATACGCAACGCGGGGAGGGAAACTCACGCTTCTCGCACTCCTCCATCTTCCCGATGCTCGACTGAAACTCCTCAATACGCCTCGTCAGCCCCGTTGCCACCCTCCCGACATCGCCCCCGCTCCCGTCACCTCCGAAGACGCCATCCCCCGCCGCGGCCTGGACGTCCAGCCCCGCGCAGAAGGCCCTGTCGCCGGCGCCGGACAGCACGACGGCGCGGACGTCCGGGTCGTGGGAGAGGCGGGAGAAGACGGCGCCGAACTCGAGCCACATGTCCCGCGTAAAGGCGTTTAGCTTAGCGGCGCGGTTGATCTCGACGTGGGCGACGAAGGGCGCCGGCGAGGTGGTGGTGAAGTGGGTGTAGTTGTAGTTCTGGAGCGCCATGGTGGGCGGTTTCGTTTGGCGGCTTTGGGGGAACGGTGGTGTTTGAAGTTGGGTTGGGGATAGGTGCGGTGATGTCTATTTTGCTGTGTTCTGTTGGTATTTACATGTATCGGTTTAGAGATGGGGAGGGGGTTCGTGGGGGATGGTTGATGCACCGGTTGTGAGATGGACCTGGAGGGGTGTTGCCGAGGCCCAATCGGGGGGTGGGCGCATCACCGGACCCTTGTCGGCCGAAGCCGACGGACCCCGCGAAAGAACATGTGCTTCACTGCTCACACGCTACAATAAACACCTAAATACTTTCATCCCACATACTACAATTGGCATTCGCAGCTATTTACATCCCTATGTTTCCTACGTCTACTGAGTAGTTCATCGTCAAGCCAGGCACCCCCGCATCTAGAACCTCGCCACGAGCGCGGCGGGCTTGTTGTCCAGGATCCCCTCGATCTCCTCCATGACCTCGGGCGTCAACTTGTCCAGCACAGCCAGCGCCCTCACATTCTCATATACCTGCTCGACGGAGCTGGCCCCCATGATGGCCGACGTGACGTTCTCGTTCTTGATGACCCAACCCAGCGCCAGCGTGCTCATCTTGACGCCGAGCCTCTCGGCAACGGGCGCCAGCCGGTTGGCGGTGTCGACCCAGCCCTGCAGCCTCTCGGCGCCAGTCTGCTTCAGCCACCCCTTGATGAACTGCAGCTGCGTCTGCGCGAGGCGCGAGTCCGAGGGGATCCCGTCCTTGTACTTGCCCGAGAGGATGCCCTGCTTCATGGGGGAGAAGACGGTGGTGCCGAGGCCGACTTCGCGGTAGAGGTGGCGGTACTCGCCCTCGACCGTCCCGCGGTCCCTGCATCCCGAGACGGCCATTAGCTCTCTGCAACTCTTCTGTTTGGGCGCGGGTTGGATTTCGAACTCACAGCATGTTGTACTGCGGCTGCTCGACGATGGGGCCGATGAGCCCCAGCCGGTCCGCGACCCTCCACGCCGCCATGATCTCCGCGGCGCTCCACTCCGAAGTGCCCCAGTAGAAGGCCTTGTCGGTGTCGATGAGGTGGTTGAAGGCCCGCACCGTCTCCTCCATGGGGGTCTGGCGGTCGGGGCGGTGGGCGTAGATAATGTCGACGTAGTCGAGGCCGAGGCGCTTGAGCGAGTTGTTCATGCCCTCGACGATGTGCTTCCTGGAGAGACCCTTGTTGTTCACGGGGTTGTCGCCGAATGCGCCGCCCCAGTAGAGCTGGTCGCGGTCCCGTTAGTAGGTTCTCCTCGTGCGTTTTGGTACTGGGGGAGGGAGGCGCGGCTTACCTTGGTCGAGATGACCAGGTCGTTCCGCTTCCATCCAAACTCCTTGATCGCCTCGCCCATGACGACCTCGGACTCGCCCTCGGCGTACACCTCGGCCGTGTCAAAGAAGTTGATACCGCAATCGTACGCCGCCTTCATGCAGGCCAACGTCCCCTCTGTAAACCCGTTCGTTCAGCAACCATGGTAGCTTCGCCTGGGACGGGTGGACGTACTCTTGTCAACATGGCCGCCGTAGGTGAGCCAGCCGCCGAGCGAGATGGCGGAGACTTGGAGGCCGGACCGGCCTAAGAACCGGTATTGCATGGGAGGGAGATCATCGGGCTTGGACATTGTGACGGTGAGGGCAATTTCAAGTCAATTGAGTAGTGCTATGAGTAGTCGAGAGGTCCAGTGGTAGAAGACCCGAGTGAAATCCAGGGCCGCGCGAGCTTAAGTACAGGCTATTGAGGGGTTTGATGCGGGGGAGCATCCGGGTCCCGAACATCGTCGAGGCGCTAGAGCCAAGTCGGTCGCCCGATGCACCCAAACACGTCCGTACAAAGCACCGATTGGGAAACGTCATTTATAATACAGGAGCATCCGCCCTCCGCTCTGACTCTCTCGCCGACGCGCGGGGGCCCTGATACGCCGGGACGATCCCCGCATTCATCCGCTCCCCCCACTCCGTGCTCGCCTCAGGCGGGTCCGCGGCACGTCTGCCGACCAAAACTTTGAGACGGCGTCGCTCCAGCCGGTTAAACTTAGTTCTGACTATGCGGGTTTGACGGCTGTTACGGCCGGCTTCCAGGGGATTGGGGCCTCGTCGGTTGTGGGGCGTGGGCCTTTCGGGACGTGGTGGGTCTTGGCGCCGTCCGGGAACTGCGAGCTCCATCTCGAAATCGTTCAAGCTTGGAGTAACCGCGCAAAGTGCGAAGTTGGTGATCCTAATATAGAGTATGGAGGATAGTCAAGTTCTGTGACATGAGTGAGATTCGAAAGAAAAACGTCGGCCCTACTATCCTGACTGCTCGAGGATGTGGTGGTGTGGCGCTGAGGTCATTTTTGGGACGTCTTAACCGTCGTTGCTTGTACACCTTCCTCGCCAAATGAACCGATAGTTCGCCTTCAAGGCATTCCAAGTCCGGTTCATCCCTTTTCATCAAGCTCCTTTAGAAAATGGGGAGCGAGATAGAAGGTGCCTACTTATATTACCTGGTCTAGCCATATCCTCGAATGCCAGTATCCTTCCCGCCGTCTTAAGTCTACTGCCAGCAAACAACATATATGATTCCTTAGATGATTCCATAGAGATAAGATTATAACAAGAATGAACACTCAGATATTCGTCCATACTTTACCATGATAACCCTTAAAGAGTCCAGGTCTGTCAGTAGCCCCATTCGAAAGGGATTCCACCGCGGGCAGAGTCCCTTCCATCATGCTATCGTGACTCCTGGAAATATTTCCGAGTAAAAAGGATGCCGACGGAATCAGAAAGTCACACATGATGATTTCCTGAGCTCCCGCCCAACCTCTGGCCCTTTCCCTTTTGTCCGTGACGAGAAAGGAAGGCAGAGCCAACACCCTTCGAGGCCGTTACTTCCCCCAGACACCACCTTCCCTCCCATCTCCATCTCTCTCTCCCACATCACGCCAGTACCTCGAGGTATCCGAGTCCGTCTGCTTCGTACCAGCCCATCCATTGACTAGAACCCCGTCTTCGTCTGGTAAGGAAAATTCGCTCTACATCGTTCGGGCTTCCTGCCTTCGACTTTCCCCAGGAAAGAGACGCCATCTTGGCCGTCATTTCCAGGCGTCTGCCTTGGTCTGCCCACCTCCCGCGCCCCGCTCCTTCCCAAGTGCTCTGGATAGGTATGGGAAAGTGCCCTTGGACCATGATCGCTCCTTCCCGCTGACGTCTCAGTGAGGGCCCTCGGTATTCCTTCCCTATCCCTTCCTTCCTCGGCAGTTCTCTTCCCCTCACAATCCCACGCCGCTTCTATTTTCCTTCTCACGATCACCTTCTCGTCTTTTCCACAACACTCCCCATTCATCTCCCCTTCCAGTATACCATCTCGTGAGTCCCTGGAACCTCTTCTGCTAAACTCGCCATCCAGTTGGCAGCGTCACTCTTCACTCCTTTGTCATTTTGCCATTCTTGTTTACCTCTGGTTCCGCTTTCCATCGCGTTTTCCTTCCACTGGAACGGCCTAACCTGTCCCTCAAAACACCAGAAGACCAACAAGATGTCCTTCGCTGCCGACAGTGGTGGCGGTTGGGGCGTCCCGGCCGCCGCGGATACTGATACATGGAATTCTGCCCCAACCACCGACTGGGGTCAGAACGATAGCATGAAGCAGTCTGGCGGTGACGATTTCGGTCCCAGGTATGTCCAATGTGCTGATCTCCTTACTCTGTGTTCCTTCTAACCGGATGTTATAGCGGCTTCAACAACGAGAACGAGCCCAACCTTGCCTCCGATGAGCCGAAGCAGGGCGGCTGTTTCAACTGTGGAGAGGATGGGTAAGAGCCGTCAATTCCTCGAAGCTCGGGTGCCGTTATGCTTACTTGAACTCAAGCCACAACAAGGCCGACTGCCCTCAGCCTCGCAAGTTCAGCGGAGCCTGCAACAACTGCAATGAGGAGGGCCACATGTCCAAAGACTGCCCGACCCGCGGGCCCATGGTCTGCAGGTCCTGCAACGAAGAGGGTCACATGTCCAAGGAGTGCCCAACTCGCGGACCTATTGTGTGCACTAACTGTAACCAGGAGGGTAAGTACTCTTCATCCCCACTGCATAACACCGGCAGTGCAGTCCAATGAGCCGGTCCAAACTCACATGTCCACCAGGTCATAGCCGCGCCAAATGTGAGAACGCGCGCGTCATCGACCGCAGCCATGTTCCCGACGCGACTCCCGATGATGCCTGGGAGGAGCTTCAGAAGGCCATCAAGGCTCGCGACATGGATGACGTGAAGGACGCCATCGAGAAGTACTCGAAAGCCAGCCCGGAGATGACTTTCGTCCAGCTTCAGGAGGGAATTCTTGACAGTGGCTTGGACCTGTACCTCATTGCCAAGGAGCGACCCTTGCTCCCGTCGTACACCAATATGGACCTCCAGGGAAACCTGAACAAGAAGTACGCCATCTCCTACCGCTTCAGCGACAAGCCGGAGCGCCCCCGGGAGGCCGATGGGTGGCCTGCGGACCGCGAGGAGCTGCTCTCCCGTCTCCACGATGCCGGCATCGTCGCCGAGCAGTCCGTCCCGCATTGTTCCAACTGCAATGAGATGGGCCACATTCGCAAGCACTGCAAGCAGGAGGTCGCCGAGGTGGCTGATCGCCCGACCATCAAGTGCTACAATTGCGATGAGACCGGTCATCGCATGCGTGACTGTAGGTTCATCCCAAGAACCCGGTGCATAGCAAGTCCGGTCAACTCTAACTCCTGTTCCCATAGGTCCCCAGCCCCGTTCGACGAAGGGCGCTTGCCGCAATTGCGGGTAAGTGCTACCGGCCTCTGTCATATCCTCTCAACTAACGTTCATTCAAGTAAACCTGGTCACAAGGCCAGTGACTGCGAGGGACCTCGGTCGGCTGCCAACATTGATTGTCGCAAGTGTGGCGAGAGTAAGTGTTTTACCCATCGGCAGTTATTGAAAGCGCTCAATGTAGGATGAGAAGATACTGATTTGGGATCGTTGCAATAGTGGGCCATTTCAGCCGGGATTGCCCTCAGGGCGGCGGCGGCAAGCGAACCTGCCACACCTGTGGTAGCGAGGATCACCTCGCTCGAGAGTGCCCCGACAAGGCCGACAAGGGCAACGAGTTCTACACGAAGCGTCCCAAGGCCGATGATGGTAAGGCACCCCCATTATTAGCCACTTTCTTCTCATCCGCTAACCTTCATCAGCTGGAGATGACCAGAATAACCAAAGTGCCGCCGCCGACGATGGTGCCTGGAATAGAAACTCCGGCAACAACGGTGGACAGGCTGGTAGCGACGAAGGCTGGAATGCCCCCAGCGGCGCCGCCGCTGGCTGGTAAGGATGCCCTAGCATGCCGTTGGGCCCCCCTGCCCAGAAAGGGATGGGCGTGGCGGGCAAGGACAGAACCGCACGTCGTTGATTTTTCATCGTTTGGACCCGAGAGGAATGTTTTATGAAATTGATGCACCTCGGCATGGTATGACCGTGTCGACGAGGTAGTTGATTGAGGGAGCCCACTTGCCTTGAGATTTGAAAATGGTGTTGGTAGCAAGATAGTCGGACTCCCTTTTTGTTAAGAAATGCAATCTCCTCTCTAATCGTGCTCGCGGTGGTACTCTAGTTGTCACAGCCTGGTGATTATTGTAGAAACGTCGAGGGGGCACTGGAGCAACCGGGCACCTTCACGGGGTGCCGTGCCACCCAGCCCGTAAAATTGTCACGCCACGATTTAGACGAGACGTTATTCAGTAGACCCAAGATTCGCATTAAACATGACCGGGAGCCCACTACATACATACATACTACCCAACAAGCTGTTCCCGGAACATCCCAGAGTAACAAGTAACAAATGGAACCGTAAACACACCGCCGCCCCCTCCGACATGACATTATTAAGGGGAAAAAAATAATTGTTAGATAGCGAGAGACAAATATCCAGAATTGGGTACCAACATCCCCGGGATTGTTGCATGAGTAAAGAGGAAAGAGTAGAAACAGGGGTATAAAGTAGACAAGGTCGTCAAGTATGAAAGGAATTGTGAGTAGAAATGAGACGTGAAGAGAGAGATGGTGTGGATGATGAGGGTTATGTGAGTGGCACCGGACGTCGAAAAAAGAAACCAGCTAAAGACCGAGACTCCAGGGAACCCCGCGAGTCTAAGCGATCATCGACTTCTTCCTCCGGCCGAGCATCCTCGAGACGGCATTCCCCTGCTCCTCCGGGGGCGAATGCGCGAGCCTGACAGGCCCGCTCGCCGGCGGCTCCGACGACTTCAAGAATGCCGCGAGGTCCGAGGTCCCCGACTTGGCGGACGTCACCATCGGATCCCTAGCCTCGTACTTCTTCCTCGGCACCCCGCCGGCAGACGGCGCCGTCCTGGGCGGCGCGCCGCGGTCCACGGGCCCCTGCTTATCGTAGCCGGGCGGCATGTTGACCTGGATGGGGACGAAGCCCTTCCCCGAGCTGGCGGTGCCCGTCCGGGGCAGGGGCGGGACGGGCGGAGCATTGGAGTGGTTGGAGCTCGAGCCGCCGCGGAACCGGTTGATGAGGTTGCTGGCGCTCGACTTCTTCTTCGTCCGCGCCGGGCTCTTCTGGGCGGGGGGCGCGGGGGGCGCGGGGGTCGCCTCGGGGGGCGGCTCGTAGTTCATGAGGAACTCGGCGAGGCTCTCCTCCTTCTTCACCGGCGGCCTCGAGGGCTTGGCGAAGACCTCCTCGTCCTCCTCGTCGCTGAAGTCGATGGCGTAGGGATCCTTGACGCGGCGGGTCTTGCGCACCGGCATCTGCATGGGCTCGTTCTCATCCACGGTGTCGGCCATTTGTAGAGACGTCTTCTTCTTCAGGAGCGCGCTTTGCGAGTTGACCGAGGAATGCATCGACGGGGTCATGTCCGTGGCGGTCGTCGATACTTGGCTGTAGCGGAGGTCTGGTATCGAAGCATCGACGGCCCTGCCTCCTACCGCGGCCGAGAGCTGATCCGAGTCCATCGTGTTCCTGAACGGTGCCACCGCGCGGGGGATCCTGTGCGTGCCAGGGGTATGTTCAGTAGGTCCACGGCGGATGAAGTCGATGAGGTCCGAGTGATCCTCCTTCTTATCGACAGCAGCATTGCGGGCCTGGAGTCGGGCCCTGCTGCTCGCGGTTGAGGTTCGAGTGTCGACACTGTTCTGCGCCGAGGCAATGGACGGCGGGGCAGTTGTCCGCAGTGGCGAGGGTATGTTGTTGTCCCCCGCCGGGCCAGTTGCGCGGATGAATTGAGCAAAGTCACCTATGGAATCGCTGGGTACCCGGGCGTCACGGGCTTGGACCTGGCTACGCGAGCCAATGCTTGGGGAAGCCCCATTTTTCGGCGCTCGTGGGACGGGGCCAGAGAAAGTTGACTTCTTGGGACTCAGAGAGTGCATCGACGACCCATTTTGCTGGACACCTGGCTGACTCCTCTTGTCTTCGCTAGAGCCTGCGTTACTCGGCGATCGTGAGCGATTGAAGCGCTTCACATCATCGCTCTTGCGAGATTTAGTCGGCGCGACTGGGCCGCCGTTCAGCGAAGAAGACTAATGTGCTGTTAGTAACTAGTTACCACTCATATGGAAAGGGTAATGCTTACATCCATGCCCCGCATGCTCTCCGGCGTCAGGGTATACTGAATAGTCTGGTCGCTCTGGATAAGTTCCTCAAAGTTGCGGGCAACATCCTCAGGCCTGGTGCTACCACTTTCCTCGGAGGTGCGAACCGGCTTCAGGCGACTAGTTGCGGAAGATACAGAGGACCCCGACGTATGGATCTGCCTCGTGGCGTCGCTTGCGTCTGGCTTCGCCACAGACCTCTCGACAGCAACGGCACCACTGCCGGCAGCCTGCTGCCTTGCGGCACGGTCCTGTGCGTGGAGAGGGTAACTCCGGTTCGGAACGGCATCCCGTCGATGAGGCTCCGGAGACGATTGACCGTGGGGGTTCGAGTCTTCGCGACGGGTGTGGACATGCTCCTGGATCGGCGATGGAGGTCCGTGGTGGCGGCTGGGGTATCGGGAAACGGCGTGAGACTGCTTGATAGGAGGAACCCGCACGTGCTCTACTGGTGGTGGCACATGCCCCGAAGGCGGCGTCGGGAGAGTCGCCGACTTTCTAAGAGGGAAAGCACCCGGGCCTTCCTCAACTCCGGAGATGGACGTGCTCGGGTGCCTCGCCAGTTGGTGAGGCCTTTCGGCGGGTGACCGAGATGTCGGAGTCGAGATTGGAGATCGGAAAATCGTTTCTACGGTATGGGCCCGGTGGCGGCCATCTAGAGCCGCTTGGGGTGGGAACGCATCCGGTGCTTCGCGTGTGGTAGGGGAACGGCCCACTGGGCTCTTCGGCCCCGCAACCTCGATCAATCTCGGCGAGGAGATACTCGCAGGTCTCGTGGCCTGCTGGCTAGAGCTCCTGGAGTGGTCCGAATCCGGAATGGAAGGAGAAGTGCCCCCGCTGATGGAGACCCTGGATGTTGTTAGGATCTCAAAGTGCTCGTCCTCTTCCCCATCGTTCGCCCGGTCGTGAGTTGTCTTTGGCTCCGCAGTCGCTTCGTTCTGATCCGTCTCGGGAACCCCAACCGAGTCAGTGGATGACTCGGGGGCAGACTTGTACTCCTCTCCCTCCGAATCGACACCTGCGACGGGCGCAGCGCGCGCTACCGGTTCGGTAGCCTCCGGGTCTTCAGCATCCTTCGCGAGATCCGTCCGATGCACTCGGTGCGAGAAGGTGGAAATTCCAAGGCCAGGGACGGAATTGGATCGCTTGCGAGGAAGCGTACTGTTTGTTGGCGCTGGCGAAAGCCAGGGGCGAAGCAATAGCATGCTCTGCGGCCGCTTCGAGATGGACTGCTCGCTCTCATCGTCCTCAGTATCCTCCTCGTCGCTGTAATAGACCAACCCGGGCACCTCGATCTCGTCGACGTCACGCTCGCCAATCGGCAGCGGTATGGACGAAGCCATCGTCTGTTCGTCAGGCAGCGGCTCGGCGACCTTGTCGTCGGAGCCACAGTCCGCCTCGTCAACCGTCGAGGTTTCGTGGAGCGGGTAGCCTGATGGGACGATGCTAGTCTGCCTGAAGTGGGAACTTCGTGCAGAGCCCCTGGAATATGGGCGCGAGTCGAAAGTGGGCGATCGTATCCTCTTCTTCCAAGCTCTCCACAGGCGGCCTAGGGTCCTATCCAGAGCCACGCGATCCATGTCGAGCTCGTCGACGACGACACGGTCGGCAACTTCATGAGGGTCCCTGCTCCCACTCTTGATCTCCTTGACAAGACGGGATTGAAGGCGGTGGTAGGCGCCCTGTCCGGCGACTACAAGAGCCTGTTCCCCCATGTATTCGAGAATCGAGGTTAAGAAGATGGCGACTGCAGGGGAAATAACATCGAGTGTCTCCCCATTACCGCCAAGGTCAAACCCCTCCTGCTCCATGTAGTAGTCCTCATCTTCCTCCTCCATGTCACCAAGGGAGGAGTACACCATGCACCTGAGCCTCGTCCTCTTCCACACGAGTTCCAAGTCCCAGTCCTGGGGAGAATCGGCTCCCGCTTGCAGGAGATCATCCTCGTCACCCCCTCCGAGATATTCATGGAGCTCCTCATCGGCCTGGTTTATGGCATCCTTCGCGAGCTTGGGCTTCAGCACCTCGGCAACAGCGGGCCGGAGAGCGCTAAGGGATGTTGATCGCGCTTTCGAAAGGGTGTTGAAGAGGATCTGATCAAGGAAGTTGTTCACAAGCTGTAGCGCTGCGGGGGAGACAATGGCGGTCTCATCAGACGGTTCGATCCCATGCTGGTCGTACCAAAGAGCAGAATGCGTATCGTGGTCGTTGGTGATGATCTGCGACGCGGCCGACGCCGCAATGAAGCCGGCCTCGGGGGAGACGGAGAGCGGCGGTGATAGGAGGCTGTAAGCAGCAATCGAGGGGTGGTCGCTCGACATGCTCTGCGTCCTCGACCTCCCAGGTCGGGGGGAGCTGATGGCGGGAGAAGTCGCTATCGACATGGTTGATTCGTGGGTGGGATTCATTGTAAATGGTGAATAAGGGGGGGTGGTGGACCGCAGCGGGTAGGTAGTCCCCTGGGCTAACGCCGATGATGCGACGAAGACACTGTCGTTCAGTGTTACGAGGGAAACATGGAAACGGGAACGAGATCGGTACGACGGGGCGGCCTTTCCCACGGGTATAAGCGGGATTGTCGTTTGTTCGGATGCGAAAGAGTGAAAGTCGACAAAGGGCGGGCGTAAATCTCGCTCAAAAGGTCGCCGCTGTCGAGCCAAGGCTTCGAATTAGTATCTCGACGTGCTGGCCTACTGAAACGAAGTGGCCATCAGGGCATGCAGGCCGTAGTCCCATGTGTGATGCACTCGGTCGCGCAGGCAGGTTTATGCGTCGGACGAACCTCGGAGCGCTCTCACACAAAGTAGGTACTACCTCTGGAGAATAGGCTCGTCGCAGACCGATACGCGGGTTGATGAATGCAAATCCGGTCACGACACGGCACCCGAAATCGCAATGGGAGCGGGAGCGGGAGCCGGGGGCGGGCGAGGGGGTTATAAGGGGCTATAACACGGAATGCGTACAGTCAATGAGCAAGGCGCGGGTCATTTGTCGCGCTGCGAGGGGTGCGGCCGAGGGTGTAAAGCTTGCGAGTCGGAAGCGGCGAACACGAGGTGAAACGCGCTCGGTCGCGATGGGTTCGACGTGCCCTAACGAGTGAACTGGGCGATTGAATCAGACGAAGAAGCAAGGCTGCGACATGGCCATGCGTCCCGGCAACTCTGCTCGGCGAGGGATATCGGATATGGAAAGGGGGAAAAAAAAGACGACGAGGAAAAGGGAACAAAGCACCGTCAAGGTCAATGTATGTCTGGAGGCTAGTGGGGACAGCCGCTCGACGGAGGGGACCAGGGCGCAGGGTGGTGGAGGTGTGGAATTGAATTAGCGCCGAATTTAGAGGTACCGATGTGGGTACCGCCAGGTTCCCATAGCGTGGCTGCAGCGTGACAGGGGTACCATTATCAGGGACTCCGTCCTCCGCAGAAGTACCGGGCAGTCTCTTCCCAGCGGCTGCGGTCAGTTACTCCTGCATGAACATGCGGTCTCCCTCGTGAAGCTATGATGGAAACCTTGGAATATGAAAAGCGTCCATCTGCCCGGGAACGGAGAACGTGCCATATGAGGCTACGAGGTATTACACGCCCGGGATGATCTGTCCCGCCCGCTGCAACTTCCTCTCTTGTACCTGCATCATCGCGGCGGGCTGTCTTCCCTTCATATTCCAGGGCACAGATTACTTCCGTCGATCCCATGCAGAGGGCCTTCCGCGAAAATACTTCCGACTCCGCTGAGCACATCGAAAGACGTGCAATTTTATCACGTCTTCGAACGACACTGAGCAACTGACAGCGTTCGGCTCGCTAGCTCCCGGCGACTCATCGCAATCATATATGCCGTGTCTTCAAGCCACATCTGAGCCAGTCGCAGATCAGTGAGGACGTTTAATCCCGGGGTAGAGACCAACTCAATGATGTACACTGTGCATTGCCGGCTTTTATACGGGCTTATGTACAATACATGCCGCCCGGGCCCGAGTGAAGAAGGTGCGGAGTGGGGAAGCACATGGATGCTCTTGCAGTGCGACGTCTTCACTCCGCTAGTCCAGGGGTTGGCGTGCCGAGTTACTTGGCGCACCCCCTGTGCTCGCGAGTACCACCGTACAAGCAAGCATGTATAATCCGGAAGGAAGCTGCATTCGACTCGATGGGGCGGCCGCGAATGGAGAGACCAGCTGACGATGCTGAAGTAATACTTCAAGCAAGCCGTACTTTTAGTGTTTCCTCGAGGCGACGTGGGAAGATTCCCAACGGTTGTGCCTGCCGAGACCAGCTAATAAGCCAGATGGAGCTTCCTCCACTTTACCGATGCTGTTTTTTTTTTCCTTCTCACGCTCTCGAACGAGAACAGCGGGGCCGTGACGAAGATCATCCGATCTCCAATGCGCTGCCGAGAGCGAGAGCCCCTTGACACCCCGGCCCACGGAGCCGCCTTCCCAAAGAAGGCCTGCATCGGAGCAAACGGGAAAGCGGGGTGCTCTCCTCCCCACTCGCCCTCAAGGATTGTTCCGAAAGGGGCAAGACGGTGGAAGGCCGGCAGTCGATGCGGAGGAGAAATACCCGGCGATGAAACGGAGCCCAGCCCGTCCTGGATCTCGCCTCGCTCGGCCATCTGTTTCACCCGCCGTGTTTCAACCGCGGGGCAGATCATATGTGCCTGTCGCTATTGCCTCGCCAAAGGTAGGCAGTGTCAGTCATTATCCACCTGCGTGTTTGAAGTGCCCATTTCTCCGGATCATCGCCTCCTAATGCAGGGCGCTTCCCGGGCGCATGCTGATATGCCCTGCGTGAATGGGGTCCCTCACGTGTGCATGTTCCATTGCACAAACGCTCCATCGCCGTTCTTCGCACAGCATCGACCTTCCCTCCGCCACCCTGCTTTTCGCGCGAAAGCACACAAGACCCAGCAACCTCGTGCGAGGGATCGATTAAGACCTGCAGGACGTGGGCTTCAGAAGGTGGAGCCGTCGGACAAGACCGACGCTTGCTTGCACGAAGGATTCAATGTTGTCCCACGGGCCAACCCTGGGAGTTGAGGACTAGTGCCCCCGTTCAACTGGTCCTCCTTGCCCGGTGCGAGCCGGGTCGCTGCATTTCATTGAAAGATGCTTATATCTTCTAGCAAACTTGGCCCGTGGCCAGGCACCGCGCCCTCGACTTTTGCGTGTTTGTGTCTCTCCGTCCGACAGCCGGTGCTTGCCACGTCGGCGTCGCTTCTGCAAACCAAGACATATGCGTGTGTTTGTTTGTTTGTCGAAGGAGATGATTCAAACGACGTTGGTCAAGGCCTCACTCGTGGTGCGCAGAGTCATTAAACGCAACCTCCATGTTACCCTCCACCGATGGTCGAAATGACTAGTCTTCCCGAGGACGCATGATTCCCGGGCTCCTCTCTCCTTACATCCATCCCGAGGTGTGTCGCGGGTCGGAGACAAAAGGGCCATTCCCCAAAACGGTACTACCGGCATTCCAGCCATCGGTCTGACCCAAAACACGTTGGGGAAGTCTCAGACTCATGAATCTTCACCACAGCCCCGAGGGATCGCCCGGACTCCATGGCTAGAATGTCCATTTTCGGCCCAGTCCTTGCTTTGTCCAGCCCGGCGCCTCGGGATGTCTTCAAGTGGCGGCAACGCACAGACGGAGGTGCAGGAGGGAGTACATACCGGAATGGAGGACTTGGTGGTGCTTCCTTCACAATCCTGCATGCTGGCGCACGAGATGGCGGGGATGCTCGGGATTCCCTTGATTCTGGTGATCTCCTGCCGTTTGTCTGCATATCCCACCGCCACCCACGGAGATGAGCTGTGATGACGCCGGCTTGTCGAGCAGCCACGTCGGCGGACTTTCACAGACGGCCGTGTCCTCGCGAACCGGCGTCATCTCCACACAGGGCACCCCGTTCCGACTTGCATAGTACAAACGAACAAAGCAAAAAGTCCTGGAAAAAGCACAGCCAAAAAGCCACCCTGCGCCTCCCCTGATAATGCATCCCGACTCATCGCAGCCGACAGGAGACCATCGAAAGCCACCGGCCAATGATATCCGGAAGTCCTTTTTGCGGCATCAGAGAAAGTTTCTGGAAGGGAAGTCTACTGCTCCTTGCTTACACGCCCTGCGTTATGGACCCCATTCCCCCAACTCGCGGCCGCGAAATGAGCAGACAAAAGGGAGAGTGTTCAGTGTTGGGATAATTTAAGTGACAGGTCAGGCCGTGGCCCGTTGATATGCAACAGCTACCGTCTCCGGGGCACGAAGGACGCCACGCATATCCGGTAACACCTCTGGTCTCAGGCTCGGCGCAGGGTGTATGGGACTGGCAACGGTCGACTTATCCCGGCTTCCATTCCTGCAAGGCGAGGTAAGAAGCCACAGAAGGCTGTTTTAGCAGCTCATAGGCTCCGGTTACGATTGAGCGCAAGGATACGACTGACCGCCGCCTCGGGTCCCTGGCGGGAGATGAGGATGCCGCTACCCATTTCGGGTAAAGGCGACCCATCGGGAGCTGGAGGCAATCGGGGAATTTTTGGGCCTACCGCGCCTGGTGGCGTTTTCGGGGTACCGACTCTTGACAAAGGCCCCTGCGTTGTCGTCCTTGCCCGCGCTCCTTATGGCGATCATCGATCGCCGGGGCCCCGCCAGCCGGGACAGCGAGGTTCCGTGGGTGGAGGGCGGGCGGTACTTTCTTTGTACACGAGGCAACTTGCGGGTTTGTCACTTCATCTGCCTGATTGCAGGTCTTGTCTCATCCGAGCACCCGGACGCGTCAACGCATCCCCTCCTTTCCGCCTCGAGTGAAGATGGTGGGAGGATGGGAGGGAATGCGGGAGTTTCAGCTCGGATACGAACGTCTCCCTGCCTACCGGCAGGGCGTGACGCCGTCCAGCTGAGAATGTGCCCACGATGCCGCAGGGGAGACTGCGGGTATGTCTTTCCCGGCCATCTTGAAGGGCTGATCAGGATACGGGCGATGGGCTGCGCAGCATAGTCTTCGGCCGCTCTCTACCGCCCTCGCATTGGGGGCTACAGAAGATTAGATGGTTCAAAGGGACCAGACGAAGCGGCGGACTTGCGTTCCTCGTGGGCGCTCCGCTCCGCTCCTCCCTGCCCATCCGCCCGGAGAAGCAAGTACAGACACCTCGAAGACGATTTCCCCCACCGGAGGAATGACGCACGCAGGGCTGCTGAGGAATCCCGAGCGGATAGGGTGTGGGTGGAGCAGCGCGTCTCGACCTCAGCTACATATAAACGCCCTCAAATCGCCCCTTCGCCAGATTGATAACCTCCGCAATGGAAGTCCACCTTGCGCGTACCCGACTAACACAGAGACTGTGTACTTCACGCCCCCTCGGCGGGCACGGGGACGAGACTAGCAAAGGCCGATCTCCAGGCGCACGAGAGGACTAGCGGGTGCGAATCTAGCTAGTGCGCGCCAATTTCAGCCATCGTCATTTGGTGGCGCAGATCCTGTAATGGCTTGGCCCCATCCACTTGAATAGTCCCGTCAGTCAGCTGGTGTTCGATAGTGAGAGGATCCCCGCCCCGTGGCTGTGGTTGGTCGTCTCTTGCATGGACGGATCGGGCGCCATGATGTTATCGCGCTTTGCGCCATGATCCGACCCACGAGCAAGCCCCAGGGTTCGCCAAGTCCGGGCGCCGAGGGTGCCGGGGAGATTTGGACCCCACGAAGTCCGGCGGTGGAGCCTCGAAGTTCGGTGCTGTCGATATTGGAGGCGTTCCCTGATTCCCACGTGCGCTGCTTGACATAGTCCCCGGGCCGGGGATGGGCGCCATGCGTTCTTGTCCGCGGAGTAAAAGGGCCGATGGGTCTGTTGGTTCGATGCTGGGTTTGAGTGGATGCTACGTACACTCCAGGTCCGTGCTGCTTCCTCTTTGGGAAGCTGCTCAGCTGGTGCTCTTTTGCGGAGCAGGTGGTTACATCGATCGAGGATGGGTCCTTGTTTGCAGTGAACCGGATCCTGGGAACAGCCGGGCCTGACACTCTTTTGATGGGTTGATGAGTTGATGGGCTGCGTGGGGGAGTCCGGGCGGCGTTTCAAACCACCAGATCTGCCCGCACTGGGGGATTCTCGCGAGCTGTTTCTAAGATTGCTGGTTTCGTCTGGTGAGCCGCACATCAAAGCAGACCACGCGCAAGTAGTTTGCGGGGATTACCCCCCTTAACACCAAGTACAGTACGACAGAGTCCTCCTTTGGGGCCGCGAATGTCGGGGTCTGCGCCAGGCTTCCCAGGGACACTAAACCGACGCTCACCGGCCTCACCTGCATTAGACCAGCCGGAGTGACCGTCGATAGTTATTAATTACCTCGCACCCTCTCGGAATCCGGATAGGACGAAATTTCGGGTCGCTCCTCTCCGGAACTATCTCATGCGAACAAGGTTTAGCGCGCTTTATGGGAGCGCAAAGTGTGGGGACTCGGGGATCCACCCGGGCTGTCCTTGGGGTAGAGCCATGGACCCGGTAGCCAGGCGCCGGTCTTGCGATGGGTATGTTCGTGCGCGCTAAGGTGTTGCCCTCGTGGGTTCTTTGGGGGGCTCTGATTCGGGGCTTGGGGGCTTGGGATTAGCGGGGCGGACTGGTATTGTACAAGTATGGCATTACGAGGTACGTCACGGCGGCGTGGTTCAGGTGGGTCGGGTCGGTGAGTTGTCTATTCGTCACCGCGGACCGCTTTCGCTCTGGTACGCCGAGGAGCCTTGGAGGGGCATATTCCGAAGAGGAGGGCTTGCCGCGGCGGGGACTCCAAAATGAATAGGCGATCCGAACGAAAGCACACTCGGAAGATGCCAATGGTTGATATCGCACCCCTCAAGCCGGCCGCTGTAAACACCATCGCCACCGGACATTAAGTCTCCTTGAACCTCACAGCAAATCCACCGAGCCCTCCTCTCTCGTAAACCCAGCCAGGCATATCCATGAGACTCCCCCGTCCTACACGTAAAGCATCCCGTGCACCCGTCTTACGGCCCCGCCAAACGCCGCCACCGCCGCCTCCTCGTACGTGTAATCCCGGCTACCGACATGACTGGACTCGCTGTATCTGGAAGGCAAGGACCCCTCGTCACCCGCGGGTCCCCGCGTCGCTTCGAACATCTTCCATACATTATTTTTTCCCTCCTTGTTTGTTTGCGCAGGGCGTTGAAAGCTGTCGATACCCGGGATGAGGGGACGTCAATATTGAATACCTGCACCGGCCATCCCTGTGCTGGTGCTGTCAAGGGGTTTACGAGGTAAGTGGCCGGCTCGGAATCGCTCCGCTCAAGTGACAGAATAAACGTTCACTCTGGCTCGGGTGGGACGGGGGCGCTGTGGTGCTGGGATTTGGGAATTGTGTGCTGGGTGCATGGCTCCTGGACCGGGGGCTCGGGCGCCGGCCGAGCGCATGGCGGCGCTGTGATATTGCCGCCTCATCGCGATGGGCGGGGAACAAACCTGATTTTATCGGCGTGGCATTTCCCCTCATTCGAGCGGGTAAGAGGCCACCTTGGACTAAAGCACACACTACCGAAGATGAAGGCAAGGAGCGGACAGTGGACACCACCCGTCCAGACGCACAGTCCCGCGATACCGCCTCCGCCGGTCGGGGCCGGGGAGGGAGCCATGCGAAGAGCCATGCGGTGTGCTCCTCGCCACATATCGAGCCGCCGAGGGGAAGAAATGGATGCAAAGGGCGGAAACAGGGAAGGGGAAGGTGACGAGTGTGAGTGTCTGGCTTCGTGTACGAGGTAAGGATGTGCGGTGTGCTTGTGCGTACCCGCTTACGGGCCGCCGTGATGTGCCCTCCTGCTACGGGAGTCGAGGCGGTCATGCACGGGGCGGCGTTGGGAAACGTGAAGTGTCTGCTTTTCTTGTTGCCGGTAGTGCTCAAACTGCCCCCGGCCTGCGGATCCTCGATCTGGGAAAGGGACATCTCGATCCGCCCACCATGATATGGATGCCACTCGTTAAATGCGACTCTCGACCCTCACGTCTCAGGGCAGGGGACCAGCTTTCACAACTTCCAATGGACGGTACCTCGGCGGCCGCTGTCACCGTCGCATCGGGCTCCGTGCACCCCCGCGAAACCATGGTTCTGATCCCGCCCGTCGCTGGCATTGCCTGTTTCGATCGGCGGGCGGGGCTCGATGGGTCTGTGTTGCATGCTGCGAGGTCAGGGCGGGAGTCCGTGTCCTTGGTTGGCGTCGTTCTGTCTCGTGGATAAATACCGTGTCAGTGCGGAACGTCTAACACCTGACAGATGAAGGTGAGCTGTAAGTGCGAAACCCGTTGGCGCGTCGACATTGCAGGTAGGACTAACGTTCCATGTCAGGGCTTGGCCATATCATGAGAACTTGTTTCAACTTGCTCGTGTCTTATTTGGCTTCTGTGAGTGAAGAAAGACAGCTAATATGTGCTTGGAATGACTGCTCTTGTATATCCATGCCATCCCCGACTGTTGATATGTACATGTAAATCATGAGAACGGCTTGGTGAACTCATAATGGCCGTTGTGCGTATCTGTCTCAGTGGTCTCTCCCAACCGCGAACCCAGGCGGCCAAAACCTTGATCAAGCACACCGTCTCAAGTTTGGCCGCTCTTTCTCGTATTTCGTTGCATATGACGAATCCTCCTGTCCAACCAGCACTCACCCTCCCCAGATCTACCCCCGCTGCTGGTACAACCATAACCCGTCCGAGATTCGGTCCAGCCGCCGGGTCCGGCAGGTCCCAGCCCCCGGACCCGGCTCCATCTCGGCCCCATCTGTCCCGGCCCCGACCCCGGTCTCGCCTCACCCCCAAAGGCCGTCTCTCCTGGTGCCGGCCCTTCACGTTCCACATCGTCAGATCCGCTCGCAAGCGGCAGGCGTCACGGACCCGGAGCCATACCACGCCGGCCCGTCGCTCGTGCGCCTCCGGCACAGATCGCACGCCCCGCGGCCCTTCCTGGCACCGGACTTGTTCAGCTCGGTGCAGTGCTTCGGGTTGCTGCCGCCCTTAGCGCAGGTGTATCTTATCTCGTGGTCCCAGTGGCCGCAGGTGTACTGGATGTTCTCGGCGGAGCACATAATTCCTTTCTTCTCCCTGAATCTGTCGTTTCCGGTCTTTATGGCTTGGTTTTGCGGGGAGTGCTGCCGGGTATTGTCGTTTAAGAATTCCGAGCCCCTTTCCCGGGGTCTGAATAGCTTCCGAGGCGAGAGGAGGGGAATGAACAGGCCTGCTGCTTTTCTATCTTTCTTGTTTGGAGAGGAGAGCTGCCGGCAACTCAAAGGGATCACCAGGACTCCTGCGGCGAATTTATAAGAACAACGAGTGAAAGTTGGGAATAGGAAACAGAACCGTCAAGGTCCAGGGAAAACGAGTGTTGCCAGCCCGACGCAAGATGCCATCATTGAGATTCACAACGGCCAAAATCTGGATATATATCCATCTCGCGATGATGCTATCTGTCACTTACAGCGTAGGAATGGCGTCTATCCAGGGGCACACGGCACACGAGTGTCGTAGCTGTGGTTGGCCTGCCCTGCAAGTCTCGCCCAAAGCACTGCTCGGGACATGATACTTGGATCTCTCCCCCTTTTTTTAGCGTCTTGTGACTGCTTGAAAAAAGTCCATAGGGCCAGAGTAACAAAGAACATCGTCATCTTCTTTGGGGGGTGGGGCCTCCGCAACTGGATACCAGGTATCATTTTCCCAGCGAGGAGAGTACCTACTAGATAGAGCGGCAGAGAGAACAAGGGGGCGCTCCACAGTTCCCGCCATACCTGAAAACAGGCGCAACCCATCCATCGTCCTCTCTTTGTTTGGAAACTGACGCAATCGAGAGACGGAAGCCGGTCGAACAAAGGGCCAGCAGCTTTTGATCCGATGAGATGATCACGGGATGCGGGAAGGTCAGAGTGCGAGACAATGAGCAGGCATCAGGGAAACTACAAACCGCGGTGGTCCACGTGGTTTGCGATCTCTCGGGTGGGGAAGCTAAGAAGACCGATTTGGCGCCGTGGGAAATACAGCAGGGGTCGGCTTGTGATATCGGAGATGTCGCTTGTCATATTCGAACGCTCTCGGTCATCCCCGAGTTTCCTGTGACGGCGGAAACCAAGCAGAGCAGCCATGACGAGAACTAATGCGTGCTTTTTGAGAAGAACTGTAATCCGAATCAGTCGTGGGAGCTGCGATTGGCAGATTCTATCGTCCAAGATGGTTGTTCCAAAGCAGGAACTTCGCGGTGACCGTACCTTTGATGAGACAGGTCAAGTGCAACTGGTCCGCCATATCTTGATACCATACAGGAAGGGCTTGTGGGATACTCTTTCCATCATCATGAAATTGGATGAAGTGTCCGGGCTGGCTGCAGTCAGTCCCTCCTTCTCACTAATGTATTCACTGACCGCACCTGCATCCGTTTGGGCGGGGTCCTACCATAGAGGCAGGTACGAGAGCATCGCAATTTCTTCGCCTACTGAATAAGACCCCGGTGTCCAGCGGTACAATTCAGTCTCCATGGCTTGCTGAACTTTCCCTCCTCAAAGATCTCCAACACTCACCCAAAATCCTCAACACCAGCATTCAGAACAACATAATCATCGCTTGACGTCAACTGATATCCATCTACATCTACAAGTATCGTTTTGAAACCCTAGCTTCAGTGTACCACCCTGTTTCCAAGTCAATCTCTCCACTAATCAACATGTCGGACTTCACTTCCAAGGTCAAGGGTGCCGTCGACAAGGCCGCATCTGCCGCCCGGGACTTGGCGCAGGAGGCGACCAACATGAGCGACAAGTCGATGGAGAACACCCGCCAGGACGAAGATGACAGCTGCAAGGTTACGCCGGAGGCGATGCTCACTCATAAGCAATACGGCGAGGGGAACGACGAGCAGTACGACAAGCAGTACGACGAGAAGTACAACCAGCGCAAGGAGCAGTACGCCTCCGTTTCTGAGCTTGACATGTCGCCCGTGACTCAGGAGTCGCAAGTAAGTTGGAGATGTCTTAGCGCCGAAAGAGATACCGCTTGATGAAAGATCGAACTAACGATGGTGTCCGAACAGAAGCTCGCCGGAAGCATGGAGAGGGAGGCGATGTTCTCTAGCGCCAAGGGACAGATGCAGGACAGCGATGTCCACGAGGACATGAGCAAGTCCAACACGTCACCCAGCCAATGTATGCCCGAGTCCGGGAACACCGCGAAGCAATCCTAGATACCATGTCCGTATTGCATGGAGAGTCGGGATTCTGTGACGCGTTGATGGGCATATAATTTGTTTGGTTGGCGTTTTGGGACCAGAAAGCTGGCGCTTGTGGCATCCTGCTGGGAGACAGGTGGATTGGTGCACTCGTGTCGAAGCCTCCTATAGTTTTCATAATATCCGCGTATCCCTACTTGCCTGAGAACGCCATCTTGTTTTTGTGTAGCTGATGGCACTTTAGTGTCGCTAAAAGTGGCGGTCATTCCATAACATGAACGCCATACTAAACCTCAACCCCATCTCTCTGGAATAAGCAACATAACACCCTTCCATTGCTTCCTCCACCACATAGGACGTTCAGTCGATGATGGTTTGATATCTCTCTCGCCGGCTCTCTTCGTATTTAGCCCTCCGCCTGTGCCTCCTCGTCCACCAGATGCACACGGCCGTTGCGGCAAGGAAGGGGGTTCCCAGGCTGACGCATACCGCAACTATGATGGGCTTTATATCGGGGCCGCTGGGCTCGGTGACCTTGTATGACCCAGACGGGGTAGGACCGGGGGGCTTTTTGGGTGTCAGTCCTGTTTTATGACTGTCGGAAAGGTGGTTGGAACCAAGTGACTCCAGGGAGAGGGTGCCGTTGGCGAAGGCGGTTACGGAGTGTGGACTTACCTTTTCGTCGGGTGGCGGTACGTTACGTGATGACGGGGCGATGGAGAAGAGGGGGGAATTGGCGGTGCTGGAGGACGAGCTGTCCGTGTGCTGGAGGGAGCGGAGCTCGAGCTCGTAGTGGGCTGTTGGGATGTAGGGGAGGGGATAGGGGATGTTGGACCAGATGAAGGAGGGGGCAGAGAGGCTTGCTGGTCGGGGTCAGCGAACACAAATTTCCACGCTGTCTTTCGAAATTGGGACTCTGATGGGTTTCCGGAAGCTTAGGGGGACGGGATATACGCGCTTCTCGATCTCAGGGCATGGCATCTATGATCGATTCTCGGTTCTCGAACGAGACCACAGGTTGTGCCGGCAGTACATGGGACAGAAACTACTCACACGATATGTTCGCCTCAAACGAGTTTATCCCCCTCCCCGTGTTGTTGAACACCCGCCCGGAGATGTACATCGGCAGCGACTCCTCCGGTACTTGCTCCCATGATATCTCGAGACTGGCGCCCTCTGTGGGGGTCTCGAAGGAGTTGGTGAAGTTTGCCAGGGTTGCGGAGGCTAATGAGACGAGGAGAGTGAGGAGGAGGATGCGGCGGGCCATGGTCTTCCCTCTTGGAGTGCGTCGCGCGATGTTCTAGGGGATGGGACTGTTGGTTGTCGAAGGACGCCGCGTTGTTCCGGTTGCCTTCGTCACGGCCAACTGATCTCCAGGTTCGCCAGAAGTACAACGGAGGACACAGAGAGAAATGGACGAGGCGGAGGGCAGGCACCTCTATTAACCATAAGAGCGGTATTCCCGCTTCCCGCTTCCACCCTACCCCCAATCACCCGCAATATACATCCGGCGCCATCCCATCCCATCATCTACCGGGGCTCCCCCCGCCTGACGTGGGCTTAATTGAGTTAATATCTATTCCAGCAGACGCGGCTAAAGTAAACGTGGGTTAAGAAAATGCGGCAAGACTCACGCTCGCCAAAGAGTGGAACGTTTCCTGCCGCAGACTATTGATCGCTTCTGTTCAACCGGGTACAATTTCCAGACACTCTCACCTCACACCAAATCGTCCGAATCATACAAAGGGCGAAGCCTCAGGATTTTGGCACATGAGACCCAAATCCGACAAGGATTCTCCAACAAGGAATGGCCTAATGGCCCAATGGCAAGGCGCTTGACTACGAATCAAGAGATTGCAGGTTCGATCCCTGCTTAGGTCAACTGAAAACATTTCTTTTTGCCCCTCGTGGCCCTGTAACCTTTTTTTTTTTACCGGACATTTGTGTTTCGACTTCCTCATTTTGTATTCATTCAATTCACATCTTGTGTAATATTCTTTTCTTCTTTTTTGTTGCCCTCGTACTAAGTTTAGCCATGTCGTGTATCGACATGGTCCGGAGCCCAGCTTCACTTCCCGGATTTGTCAACCGACTCCTCCAGCCTGTTCCGCCTACTCAGTACGTGGAGAACTTAGGTATGAGCCTCAGGACCTCGTTGTATGTGGTGTTGAAGCCCGTCTCCTGGACGAGTCCCCGTATGGATCTATGTAGATCAAGGCTTCGGCGAGTACTAGACTCACGGTAGTATCATAGATAGGAACATCAGGACTTAAGCCGCCCAAGAAGCAGGCCTAGGAAAACTTCAGAACGCAAGCGCACGAACATCAGTCAACTGGGAGTGAGAACGAGTTCATTCTACACAAGTCCTCCCTACCCACACCTCCCTATCCATATCGTGCCCCTTTCCACAACTCCGCAACAAGAAACGTAAAAGACGTGGGCCTCCCACTCATCCACTCCTCCTCCGCTAGCCTCCTATGAATTGTTTACAAGTAAAGTAGGTATCAAAATTGTACACAGGTGCGATGCATAGATCCCATCCTAATCAGCCACAGCCGCATCCCCTGCCATCGTCCTAAACACCGAGCAGGCCTTAGTGCTGGCTCCACTCAATGGTGTTCAGGTCAATACCCTCCTGCACCAGCTCCCAGAGCGGGCTAATGTCTCGCAGATGCTGCACCCGGCTCTTCACCGCCTCGAGCACGTAGTCGATCTCCGCCTCGGTGGTGAACCGGCCGATACCGAAGCGGATGCTGCTGTGCGCGCTCTCGTCGCTGCTGCCCAGTGCCCGCAGGACGTAGCTGGGCTCCAGCGACGCCGAGGTGCAGGCACTGCCCGAGGACAGGGCGATGTCCTTGAGGGCCATCAGGAGGGACTCGCCCTCGATGTAGGCGAACGAGACGTTGACACAACCGGGGTAGAAGTTGTCCCTGTCACCGTTCTGGTTCGTGTGCTCCATGGCGAGGAGGCCGTTGAGGAGACGATCGGACAGCGCCTTGATGCGCTTCGTATCATACTGTTGCCAGCCACGGTCAGTACATGAATTCCGCAGGACGCTGGGTTATGTGAAGACGAGAAGTGAGAGGAGAAATCAGAAATCGCTGTGTATCAACAAATCGTGGGCTTGTCACGGCCCATTCAGAAAGCCATGCATGTGTAGCAGATCATCATTGTGAAAAAAGAGAAAGAATGGAGACGCAATGTCCGATGTGTGAAACTTACCTCCATCTCTTCCTTGGAAATACGGCAGGCCTCGCCGAAGCCCACAATAAGCGGAGGCGCAAGCGTCCCGCTCCTCAAGCCTCGCTCCTGGCCACCACCGGTGATGAGGGGGTCCAGCCTAACCCTCGGCCGCCTCCGCACGTAGCAGGCACCCATGCCCTTGGGGCCATAGACCTTGTGCGACGAAATGGACATTAGGTCGACGTTCATGGCGTTGACGTCCATGGGGATCTTGCCGACCGCCTGGGCACCATCGGTGTGGAAGAAGACCTTGTGCTTCCTGCACAGCTTGCCAATCTCCTCGAGCGGCTGGATAACGCCAATCTCGTTGTTCACAGCCATGATGCTGACCAAGCACGTCTCGGGCCGAATCGCGGCCTCCAAGTCTTCCATCTTGATGAGGCCGGATGGCTGGACGGGAAGATACGTTACGTCGATGCCCTCATCCTGGAGATGCCTGCAGCTATCGAGAACGCACTTGTGCTCCGTCTGGGTGGTGATGATGTGGTTCTTCTTCCCCGACTTCTTGAAGAACCTCGCGACGCCCTTGATGCTCATGTTGTTGCTCTCAGTGGCGCCGCTCGTGAAGATGATCTCCTTCGGGTCCGCCCCGATGAGACTCGCCACGTGCTCACGAGCAGCCTCGACGGCCTTCTCGCTATCCCAGCCGTAGGCGTGAGTCCGAGAATGCGGGTTGCCGTACTCGCCGACGTAGAAGGGCAACATGGCGTCCAATACCCTAGGATCAACCGGGGTCGTCGACTGCATGTCGAGATAGATCGGGCGAAGCCCCTGTTCTAATATTGTGGAATCCTTGATGGCATCTGTGATGATGCGGATGCGTCGGTTAGCGTGTGCAATGAGCGTTTGCAGGGATAAGGAAGCGACAACGAACCTGGAATCGCCGAGCCCGAAGGAGCCTGGGTCTGCGATGACGGCGCAAACCCAGGCTTCACCGGGGCCTCGTCCAACACCTGGGCATCGTCCCTCTTGGACTCCGAGACGTAGCCCCGTCTTGACGCCGCTGGAAGCGCCGGAGTGGCAAATCTGGATGCCCTCGACGGGACGGCTGAGCGCGAGCAGAGCCGACGCCCTGCCTGCTTTAGTGCTGATGATGCAAGACTCGCCATGTTGGTTTTCCACAAGGTGGCATGGAGAGAAATGATGGATTATGGGGAGGAAGAAATGTTCGGGGAGATTTTTGAGGCTTGGATTTTTCGAAGCGGCCGGCTACAAGTAGTCATCAACGAGCTCCTATCACCGACTGGCCGGGGGACGGAGCGGACTCGGAGATAGCCTGTGATTGGCCGGAGCCCACCTTTCGTGGGGATTTTGCCCCGTGCGCCAACTGACGTAAGAAATTCCGTCCTGAAGACAGCTTGCCGGGGTTGTCGGCTTTGCCACCCTTGGCAGTACACCTCGGCGATAGCGGATGGGAACGCACCGAGACCCCGCGACTCTGGCTCTCCGTTTTAGGTTGGTGGCAACCTGTATTATGAATACTCTCTGAAGTCACCGTGCTGCGGTAATATTACGCCCGCCGTGAGACGCTAGGGACACCCTCCAGGAAAGGCAAAGGACCTGATCACATGTGCGGCGCAGAAGGCCCCCGCCGTGTCCCTCTCGGAGGCAGAAATGATACCTGGTACCTGTGCGAGCCCAACTGGGGACGCCGACGTGGATGGGTTTGGCGTGGCCCTTGCGCCCGCCACAATACCCTGATCCCTCAAGTGAACACCGCCACATCGACGTCGTCATTCTCGGGATGCCAAGCCCATGCCCCATCATCGCTAAAATACAGCCAAGTCCCTCTGCCCTGCGCCGTTCTTCGTCTCCCCTCTTGCCGATTACGACCCTCGATGCGCTCATTGATACTCGGGGCATGCCATTGTGAGGACGACAGCTGATAGCACATCATCAGAAGCATCGCATTCCCAAGTGCTTCCGCCGGACTCACACCATGAGTTTTAAAGGCTTTCAGAAGAGCGTCGCTCGGGTAAGTAACCCCGCCTAACTACAACTCTCCACAGCGGGCCTGTCCCCAACCGACGAGTCCTTTCGCGAGGCCCCAAGAACCCGGACGTAACTCCGGATCTCCCGGACGTGGCGATGCACTGCTACCCGGACAAGCTGCTAACAGTACATCTTCCGCCCGCAGGCGCCGCAACAATTCAGGCACAAGTTCAACCTTGGCGAACACACGAAAGATGCAGTCTACCAGGACGCCGAGCTCCGGTTCAAGGAGCTCGAGAATGAGACGAAGAAGCTGCACGACGAGAGCCAAAAGTACTTCACCGCCATAAACAACATGCTCAGCAGCCAGATGGAGTTCAGCCAGGCCATGACGGAGATCTACAAGCCCATATCCGGCCGCGCGTCCGACCCGGAGACGATGAAGATTGAGGGTAACCCCGAGGGCATCCGCGCCTGCGAGGAGTACGAGACCATCGTCAAGGACCTGCAGGAGACGCTCGCGCCCGAGCTGGATATGATCGAGACGAGGGTCATCCGCCCCGCCAACGAGCTCCTCGACGTGATAAACGTGATCCGCAAGTCGGCCGTCAAGCGCGAGCACAAGAAGCTAGACTTCGACCGCCACCGGGCGTCGCTGAAGAAGCTGCAGGACAAGAAGGACCGGAGCGCCAAGGACGAGAAGGCCATGTGGAAGGCGGAGAACGACGTCGAGACGTCGACGCAGGAGTTCAACTACTTCAACGACCTGCTCAAGGACGAGCTGCCCAAGCTGTTCGCGCTCGAGCGCGCCTTCATCCAGCCGCTGTTCCAGTCCTTCTACTACATGCAGCTCAACATCTTCTACACGCTGCACATCCGGATGCAGGAGTGCGACATTGGCTACTTCGACCTCACGCTCGACGTCGAGGAGGCGTTCGAGAAGAAGCGCGGGGACGTCCAGGAGCAGGCCGAGGCGCTCTCGATAGTCAAGTTCAAGAAGGTGCCCCAGAAGCGGCCCCCCAAGTACGGCGGCAAGTCCAGCATCATCGCCGACAAGGAGCAGGAGGCCCTCGAGGACGGAAAGACGCCCGCGGCGACGTCCGCGGCGGGCCGCTTCGCATATAACCGGCAGTCCGACGTCGTTGAAAACCCTCCCCCACCATACTCACCCCCCGCTGGCTCGACAAGCGCCTCGAGTCCCGGCCTCGCGGCGATAGCTGCCGCCAAGGCGAAGCCGCCGCCCCCGAAGCCCAAGCCTAAGCGCTTTGCCGGCGCGCCGACGTCGAACGTGGAAACGGTGACGGCGCTGTACGACTACGCGGCGCAGGCGGAGGGCGACCTGTCGTTCAAGGCGGGTGACGTTATTGAAATTGTGAAGAGGACGCCGAACGAAAACGAGTGGTGGACGGGGAAGGTAGATGGGAAGTCAGGGGAGTTCCCAGGTAAGAAGATTCCTTGTTGGTGCGTTGGCATTTGCCGGGCTTGGAGGCTAACTATTGGTAGGGAACTACGTGAGGTTGAACAGCTAAGGTAACGGGGTTTTGCGTTTAAGCTTTTCGTCTTGAGGGCAGATGGACCGGGGGAGGGGGAAGTCGGTGGCAACCAGGAAATATACCAGAGGCGTTTAAATAGGGGGTCCTGGGGGGTTGGAGGCGTGTTTCGGGGCTAGGCGGACGGCATGTATATCATATATGTGGGCGGCAACCATGGCGCGGAAATGCATAGAATTATGGGACCGGGGAAACGGAGCCAGGATAAAGGAGCGCGCAAACGTCTTCTTTTTATTCTTCTTCTTGCTTGTCCTTTTTGCCCACTTTGCGGGGAGAAATGGAAATGTCAACAGACCATTCAGCAGGCGAAAAGGCATCTCGGCAAAGGAGCCGTGGCCGGGAGTCCTCGCTCCCGAGAAAGAGGCATCCCGCATTCCGCTCGCCTGCCTAAGAGTACCTCGCTTATCCGGGGGAGGAGGCGTCACCGGGGTATTCCGAGAAGGCGCTCAACGGTGTGGTCCGCGTTCACCCGCCCTGTACGACGCTGGGATCTTTCAAATGGTGCCACCTTATCTGTGGACGTAGCGTCATGCGAACGGTGGACGAGGCTCTGCTGCATCGACACGCGATGGTTTTCCATTTGGAGGAGGGGGGAGAAGGGTGGTTCGGGAGAGGGCTCAGAACGTGTTGTAGAGAGAACCAACTTACAGAAGCCGTTCTCAACCGCACTTGGGCGGAAGTGTAAATACACACAACGTCTTGTTACTTTGTTGTTCTACCTCGCGCCTGATTCGCCAATGCCAATACCTAAGTACATACACGTAGCCCTCATATTTCCAATAACACAAACGTCGAGCCCGTTACACCCATGCCAAGATCCCGCCCGACTTTCGTGATGGAAAGGAGTGGCTATGCCCCCCATCCCGATGCCTCTACCACACCATATTGCCCCTTATCCGAAAAACTCGAATCCGTTCTTCTCCCGCGGCCGGAAGTAAAGCGGCTCCTCCAACCACACCCACGGAGCTCCCAAGGCCGGAAAGGTGCGCCTCGGCATTTCGTCACCACCGCTGTCGTTACGCTGACCTTGCGTCGCGTCACCCGAGCCACTCCCCACGCTCGACCCAGACTTGTCGCCTGCGTAGCCTCCCCTATAGGCACCGTTGAAGGCCTTGAGACCGCGTAGCTTGACAGTCGGGTCGAAGCCGACATATACGATGGCCCTCTGGTGGCTGCGCGAGTCCACGCGCATGCCGTAGACGAATGACCCGGAGTCGACACCCCACTCAATGTCGCCGTCGAATCCGGGTGGGTTCAAGGTGCGTTGAAGCTCCTCCAGCCGCGGGTCGGGGTTAGACGGATCGTATTTGGGGGGCCAGAACACAGTTTGGTTGCCTCCTCCGGGGACCTCGGTCATGACTCGGAGGCGCAGCGACTGCTCCTGTCCATTGTGGCGCAGCGTGTCGTTTACAAGGTCGATGAAGCTGTTGCACGTTGAGAAGTACGAGCGCACGAAACACTGGCTGACGCTGTAACGGGGCTCGGTTGAGCTACTGTCCCCGTGATGTAGCGTTTCCCCGAAGGGTAAGTTACGAGACAGTCCGCTGTCGTCATTGCTGCTACCGCCGCCGTGATCCTCGTCTTGGGCTGTGTTGGCGACATTGCTAGTACCGGGTCCAAGCTCCGTTTCCGGGCTCGCGACATCCATTTGTCCATTGTCGTACTCGGGGTCCCTGAAAGAAAAGCCGAATACGATATCCGACTCCGTAGAGGGAGGCGATAAGGGCAGGACCCTCTTGAAGCAAGTCCTTGCAGTAGTGTCGCGGCCGACGTCGGGGTAGCTTCGCCGGATGTGAACCGTCACGATCTCGCCGGTCCGCTCGTCTTTCTCAATGCGCAAAAAGTCCCATCGGTCGTCGGACATTCGCCCCCGGTAAGAACATTCCCAGGTAGGAGGATCCATCTTCACCCATTGAGGTCTGGCTTGGTCCGCTCGTTCCGCTAGTGGAATTCGGGCAGCATGGACGACAATGGGCCGCACCGTTCCATAGACATTGAAGCGGATATGGAACAGCGGGTCGAGGCCGCAGACAGTGTAGAAATGGCCGTCGTGAACCGCGCCTGCCACGCCTTCTTGATACCGCATGTCTGAGTTTTCGCACCTCAGATGCGGTTGTACCCACTCGCGGGTCTTGAGGTTCAACTGCCGAAGCCCCCAACGATGCCCCGGTGAGCGACACAATGAGTAATAGAGGACGAGAAACTCATCTGAAGTCACGACGGAAGGCTTGGCAGAAAAGCACTGCTCTTCGACGTGGATGAGCTCGGCGGTGTGAGGTCTAATGATGAGCAAGTAGCTGGCGCCTTTTACCACAAGTCTGCATACCAGAACCCCATGTCCGTAGTGAAAGAGGTTGAGCTTGTACGACTTGAAGCGGGGCAGTTCCGTACAATTCTCGCGGAGCATTCTGAACACGTTGATGACAACCTCGTGGTCCGCAGACCCCTTGATGTCCAGAAGTCTTACCAGGCCGTGACCCACGGTATAACACAGAACACCGTTGGTATACACAAACGAGGTTCCCACCGCAAGGAACGCAACGTGGAAAGGCTCGGCCATCCTGATGGCATCTCGCCGCTTCACCAGGGCTCGGAGAGCCTTGGGGTAATTTCCATCTTTCTGCGCATGGACGGCCTCGGGGGAGTAGGGGGCTTGAGCCTGTCGCCAACAGTTAGACCCAGTCATTGCGATAAAAGGGGAGTAGCCGGTAGTGGCTGCTGATATGTGTGTTCCATAGGTTTTCTCACCAGAAGCACTCGTTTGCAAAGCAGGCCATATCTGATAAGGTGCGCGAAGTCTTTGGATGCCTGGCTCAGATGGAAGACGTCTTCTGGTTGAAGCCAGTCAGCCACGCGCAGGAGCAACTCAAGCGGGAGGCTGAGGAGGCCCATGATGATAGAGTGATGAGTTATCAGTGAGAGACTCGTCGATATGTTTTCTGGGTTGGACGCATCAGGTCCTGATCCGAGAGAGTCGCGTGGTTGGAGTTTTTGATGAGATGTCCCAAGAGGTTGTTAGGTTGAGGTAGAGAGGCACCATGTGGTAAATATATGTTTTTCTGGAGTTTCCGTACGGAGGGCTTGGACCTGTGTTCTTTGTCTGTCTTGCAGGCACCAATGCTGCACTTTTGGGACCCTGGCTTGCTCAATGTAAGCAGGTGATCCTGGTGATTCTGGCGAGTGAGTCTTCTGGAGAAAGGCTGCCCTTTGAGTTCACCGTCTCACACACTTTTGCTCTTAAGCTGTCTGTGGACGGAAGCAAAGGGTTCGTTCAAGGCCAACGAAGATCCTGTGCTTAAAATCCTGTGAACAAACCAGGACAAATCCCGAGTTTGGCCTAACTTTGAGAAACGATGGGAGGATGTAGCGTATATAAGTTCGAGCAAACGGGTTTGCAGTGCTTAGAAAGGGATAGGTGCCATGTAGGCGTATTCCCAGCTGGCGGGGCACATAGCCGCAGAAGCTCCCGCGATTGGGAGAAGGCTTCGAAGAAACGAAAATGCCCTTCTCGCGTAAAAACGTTGCCGTCTTTCTGTTTCTCCTGATGGGGAAACGATCGAATCGCGTGGTGTAAGCGAATACTCTTCCAACCCCAGCTCGACAGGGAGCGTCTTCTACGGCTCAAACCATCGTGAACTGGTCTCGACGGCGTAAAGACAGACACGGGCTAAAAGAGATGGTTAATCAGTGAACAAGCACGATGAGATGTTATCTAGTCTCGCCAATGATGTTGGAATGGACGGGAGGCTAGAAGAGCCGCAACCTGGGATCCAAACGGACCGGGACCCACCGGATTCGGATTTCCAAGTCAGTAAGTGCTCGTCAGTCGAATATCCACTAACGCGATGGCAAGATAAGAGCCGCATGGAAGAGTGAGAGACCATGTCTTAAACTATATTGCCCGTCACGATGGAGGAACCGTCGAGGCTCGGCGGAGCAGAGCGGAATCCATCCGGTTACATGCCGAAGACCAGCCGCGAGGATCGCCGATTCCGCATGTGATAATGTCAAGTGTAAAAACCGAACAGAATGTGAGAAACCCAAGCACAGACATGCTACGGGAGGAAGATGGTGTCAGGTTCGTGGCTCCGCCTCCAATCAGACCACCGCACCTGGGACGATGGTGGGCGGACCTTATGCTCCGCAAGGGGAAAGTCGGGCGACGCAGAGCCGCATGGAGGGCCTAATCGGTACGTAGATAGTATTGAAGTATCCGGAAGCCCCCCTGTGGCCCCTGCTTCTGACACCGGGAAGGAGCGATGCTGCGCCTCCGATACGTCCACCTTTTCGACCTGCGTTGGCACCTGTGCTCTCGCCCTATCGGGGCGTCGCAATTACTTCTCCGTACACTTCGACGACGCCCGGGAATGAGAACAAGACAGGGCCCCGCGTTAGGATGATGATTGCTTCGGCAGGCTTTGCTTGCGGTGCTGCGACTGGCTGAAACGGGCCCGTCATGCCCCGCGGCGTGCCGTGTGGGACATGGGTGGTAATGAGACTCGTCGTGGCGGCTTTTGTCAGCTGCCAACTCATGCCAGTCACTGGGGCAACAGCGTCGTCGCACAACACACCGACGCCCGTCGTGTGGATGCAGACCAACACAAATGAAGATTCAACCCGTCGGACACAAGGTCGGCGCGTCCTTCTCCACCGAGCCCCGGAAACCGCCTACCGCAGTAACACTCGGCGAATCGACTTTCCCCAGCCAAGGGACATCTCGACACCGCTTATTTATGTCTTTGCGCCCGAGCATGAGGAACGCACCATCCGCCCGGATTCCCGCCCTGTTTTGTCCTAACAGCACCACCGCGACATCGCGGCTCCAATCCTGAAATGGCCGATTTCGAAAATCTGCACACAGCATCGCTGTACATCAACAACCAGCTTCTCTCGAGGGGCCTCCTCCGGGATGGCGAGACCATCGACTTTTCCGACCCGGCGCGGTACGATGGCGGCACCGTCGCCGCCATGGGGAGGATAATGGGCATCGTGAACAACCTGATCCTGCGCCGAGACGTGAGCTCTCACCTGTTTTCTCGTGGCGGATCCTTCTGCCTACCGTTGTATAGGCTTGCTTTACTGACTCGGCTTTATCCAGCGCGACGCCGAGCACCGTGAATCTCTCTCCACAACCCTACGGACCCTCCGCGCCGATACCCTCCGCCAAACAACCGACCTCACACGCCTCGCCGAAAAGCAAGCCGAGACGGAACGCAAGCTCAACATCAGCGAGGCGGCCGAGACCTCGGCCCGCACGCAGCTCAAGAGCGCCGAGGCCGCCGTCCGGTCCCTCAAGGATGAGATGGCGCGCGTCAAGACACTCGTGTCGCAGACGCGCGCCTCGTGCGCCAACGAAGTGCGTCGGCGGGACCGCCAGATCGACGGGCTTAAGAGACAGCTGGGTGAGGCGACGCGGTCGCGCGGGTCGGTTAGGAACCCGGCCATCAGTGTCATTAGCGTCACGGGGGATGTCGGGGCCGAGGGACGGGCTGGGGCGGGATGCACGGGGGATGAGGGGTATAACCTGCGGGACGAGACGAATGAGTTCCTGACGGAGCTGGCGAAGGGGCTTAGCGAGGAGAATGAGGGGTTGTTGGCTGTTCTGCGGCGGATGAGGGAGGCGCTGAGGACTATGAGCGGGTGGGAGCGCGACGCTGCGAAGGGGGATGGGCACGCGACGGACATGACCACGAATGTCAACGAGCTGGAGGCGGATCTGATGGCTGTCTTGGACCACCTGCAGACGATTCTTACGAACCCCTCGTTTGTGCCGCTCGAGGAGGTTGTTATACGGGAGGATGAGATCAACCGTCTCCGCGAGGGCTGGGTCAAGATGGAGTCCCGGTGGAAGGAGGCCGTGAACCTTATTGACGGGTGGAGGAGGAGGCTGGCAACGAGCGGCATGGCGGTCGACGATGACGAGCTGCAGCTGAGTTTGCGGCTTAGCCCCGTCCGCGTCAAGGCTGAGGAAACGGCGCATGCTGCTGGCCTAAATTTGTCTTGCGTTATGGAGGAGGATGAGGAGGATGAAGAGGAAGAGTGTGCGGGTGTGGAGTCACCGTCACCTCCGGAACACCAAGATTCCGTGGACCTTGTTTCCGCTCCCCACGATGACGATCTACCAGAGAGCGATTCCGAGGCCACTGTGTACGGTGGTCGCGAAGCAGATGCCGAGGATCCCAACGTCGACGCTCTACAACAGTCAGACGCCGTTATGGAGGATCCAGAGCCTTCAGTCGCCTCCTCACCGCTCCCAGAGCCGCCACAATTAAGTCCGCTCAAAGACTCTACGTCGGCAGGCAACCGCGGAGCGACAAGTGAGTCCAGATCACGCCGGAGGACAAAGGAGCACGTTACGGTGATGGAGGAAGATACCCGCGAGCGCTCGAAGGGGACGCGCGAGGGCTCTGTCTCCAAACGGCGCACGCCATCGCGGCCAGAGGCATCATCGTCGCAGTCCAAGAAGCAAAATGTGGAGCCGGCGCAAGAGGACATGAACTCCTCCGTTTCATCCCTCGACAGCATACTGCTCGACAGTCCCTCGAAGAGACCGGCCCAACAGAAGACCAAGCCGGCGACGAGGCAAAGGTCATCCGCCGCGGAGGGAAGGGGTTCACTACCATCGAAGTACGTCAGGCCCTCGCCTGCACGCGGCGAGCCCGAAACAGTCCCCGAACCGAAGCCTTCCGATCGCGAGCCGGAAGATTTGCCACAAAGAAACGGACACCACTCCTACAAACGCACCACCACCACCCGCTCGCCTCTCCCCCGGCCCTCCGACCCGGCTCCGCAACAAAGCCCCCTCACCATGGCCGCCATAGCAGCGAAGCTCGCAGCCTCCGAGCGCGATGCCGACGCCGCACGCGTGAGGTCGAAGCTCAAGGCGGCGCGCATGGCGAAACGCAGGCCCGAGCTCGCGCCCGAAGCCGCAGCGCCCGCGGAGACGCGGGAGGAGGACGTCGACCCGGTGAAGAAAGACGTCGGGCATGAGGCGCGGGAGGCGGCGGACGAGGGAGAGGCGCAGGTGAAGAGGAAGAGGGAAAAGAGGTCTATGGCTGCGTCGAGGAGGAGGAGTACCCTGAGTCCGTGGGAGTTAGAGAGTCTCATCTCTGGGGCGGCGGGGGCTTCTCAGGGGGAGTGATGGTGGATACGGGGGTGCTTTTTTCTGCGTTGGGGTTATAGATGGGATGATCTTGGGGTTGGGTGTTATTGGTTTTTCTCGTGTATACTTGCATGGTTATGATGGATACCTCGTAATTGTACTCTGCTATGAATGTCGTCGTCGGGATACTAATGAGATGGATGAGGCCAACCGGGACCGGGTGCAGCCAAGTGGAGCCGGTAATGCTGAGGTTACAACACGGCGTTGGCCATACGGGGACAAAACGGAAAGGCGCTTTCTATCTCGGGATCCTACTTGTTCAGGGGGATCCAGCATCATCACAGCCTCCGTCGTTGGAGAAAAGGCAATGACACCTTACCGATACCGCAAGTCGGCTTCACTTACGGGACTTGAACGGGTCACGTGAGTTGGCGTTACGCACGACGCGGTATCAACGACGGGCAAGAATAAGGGAACTTCGCCGAGCCCAACAAACACATACTCCTCAAGGCGCAATCGAACGGCTCTCCCTTCTACACGCATACCTATAAGGACCACTTTGATGTTACGACCGTGTCCGAGATGCTCCTAGACGGCCCGTCGACCTCGGCTCGGGAATCTGCCGTCGAGCGCGGCCGGATCGCGTTCCACTCGCAACGGCATAAGCATGCCATAGCGCACTTCAGCAAGGTTAGTCCCGTGCCTTTTCTTCCCGACGACTTTCCTCCTAATTTCCCAAGGCCATAAACTCGTGCCCCTGCTCCAAGTCGCAGGGCGGCGCCCGGGGGAAATGCGTGTGCAAGAACTACGACGCTGGCCCCAAGACGGGCGGGGCGTATGACCTCGTCGACGAGATCATGAAGCCCTGCACCTGTGAAGCGCCCGAGCGTATCTTCTCTAGGTGTGACGACCCGGTTCACAACCAAGCGCTCGGTTACCGGGCAGGATGCTACGAGGAGCTGGACAAGCTCGACCTGGCGAGGCGCGATGCCGAGTGGGCGCTCGAGCTCTATCCCCTGAGGATCGAGGCCTACCTACGTTTTGGAAAGGTGGCGAGGAAGCAGGGGAAGCCTGTTCTCGCGTGGCAGATCTACTCTGCTGGGGTCCAAATCGGCAGACGCAACGGTCTTGCCGGTGATGTGATGTTCCAGGTCAGTTCTTCGTTGCCTGCGCTCGCGAACCTACGCTAATTAGTGTAGAAACTCCTTGAAGTGAGGAGCGGTCTTCATCGCAAGCTCAGTCGACTTGATCCGCTCGGACTGCCTATCGAGATTGTAGAGCAAATCTTTGGCCACTTTGATACGAAGGAAATTTGGTACGGCGCTTCTTCCCTTCCCTCCACCAGAATGTTGCTTTTCCTAATGTGATCTAGCATCTGTCTCCGCGTGTCGAAGCAATGGAGCAGGACTTTGACGAGTAGATCGTTTCTCTGGAGGCACATCTCCTTCCAGCCGCGTGCGAGGACCGTGCCGGGACTCAACGCGGTGCGGCGAATCGTCAAATACAGCGGCAATAACATAAGGTCCCTGTCGATCTTGAACACCAATAAATTTAACATGGAAGCCAAGTTCCCGGCCCTGCTCAACGGCTCAAGGCAAACGAATGATCTGCGCCTCGCCGGCTCCCCGGTCAACTGCGGAGACGGGCTCTCCCGCGCCACCTGGCCGCTCTCCAACCTCACCCACCTAACCCTCTCCTCTCACATGTTCCAGGGTCACAGTGTTCCGGGACCCAGCGATACAAACAGGCTCCTAACGGATATTTTAACCCGAAATGCGAACCACATCGAGTTCCTCTGTCTCACGTCGGACCACATAAACTTTGGCCCGTCGTGGCCCCGAATGGATAAGCTGAAGTACCTGAAGCTTGTAGAGACCCCGAAGGCTACTCTACCCAACACGTTCCGGCACAGGCAGACGGTCAGCCTGCCCCTTTTGTGGCTCAGGGCGCCAAATATCGAACACTTGTGGCTCGACGCCTACCAGGTTTCCGACAGTAGCCCGGAGATCGATCCCCCTACAACCCGCTTCTCGCGCCTAAAGTTCCTCGTCGTTGGCCCCAGGGTCTACTGGCCTTGCGCTGGGGCACCCCTCGAGGAAATCGTCTACCTCCACCGCATTGGGGACGTGGGGTACGGGAGCGTCGGGTTCGGGATGACTGGCGGAGAAGAAGAGATCTTCCACTTCGACAATACCGGTGACCCCGAAGCCGAGTTTCCCACTGACGTACTGACCAAGGCGCAGCACGTGTATCTTCCGCGGTTTGCCCCCGACACCGTTTACGACAGCCCCGCCAAGGCGTGTGTGCGCAAGGGTATCGAGGCGGCGGTCAAGGCCGGGATCCTGCGGACGCTGGCGGTCAGCGTGTACATGGTCACCCACCACGAAAACTACCTGGACACGTTTGACTGGATCAGCGGCTGCCCCACTGTCCGCACGCTCTCGCTCTTCATCCGCCCGGAGCCGCACAACGCGCAAGCCGACGAGCTCACGCAACAGGGCATGCTGCCGTTCAGGCACACGCGAGCGAGGGCCGTGGGGGGTTTTGTGCGCACGTTTCCCAACCTGGAGACGCTGGAGGTGACGGCCGACGACCCGGAGATGATGGCGACGCTGGGGGTCATCATCGAGGCGTCGGTCGGCGAGGAGAGTTCCATCAAGAGGGTGTACCAAAAGGGGATTGACGGGTATCCCTTTGATCAGTTGAGGGCGTATCTGGGCGGGAGGTCGGTGGAGCTGCTGTACGGACGGATCCCGGAGCCCAAGTTCCCGATCGGGTTGGTGTAAGAGGGTCTGGTCATTTTGTTAAGGGAGTCTGCGCTGGCGTACTCCGTTATTCTTACTTTGTCTGCAATTGGATATCGGGATAGCGACTGGTGTTGGGCGGACGGATACATGGACTATGGCGTATTAGGTATTGAACTTTACGGAGCGGACGGTTGGGTCATGGTAGAAGTTCAAGGCCATTTGTGGCTTCCTCATAGGCTCCAAGCATATACGATGCAGCGTTAAACTATTGCCCTCATCGCTTCAAAGAAAAGAAACGTATTGACCCCTAAATCCCAACACAGAAACCAAACACACCCCTCACGACTCGGGCTTAAACTTCCCTCTCTTCTCCCTCATACCCTCCACCCTCCTCCTATCTTCCTCAAACCTCCTCCTCAGCCTCCCCTGCTCCTCCTTCCTCGCCTCCCTCCTCTGGAACCTATAGAAGCCCCTCATCTCCACCCTCCTCTTCTCTTCCTTCTCCGCCATCTTCCGCGCCGCCTCATCCGCCGCCGCCCTGCTCGCCGGCGTCGACCGCCCAGCCCCCCTGGTAACCGTCACAAACCCGTCCGCGTCCGGCTCAGCCCGCATCCTCTTCGCCAACGCGGCGGCCTCCTCCTCCCTGTCGTTGTACGCCGCGAAGAAGGCGTGCGTCGCGGCCTGCGTGGCCGCCTTGTCGGCGCGCGAGAGCCGCAGGTGGTTTGTTATCCAGTCGCCGCCCAGCGGCTCACCGGGCCACGAGGGGTACTTCTTCGACTTGTGGGTTTTCGCGATGGCCTTGAGGACCAGCTGGAGGGACTTTTCGTCCGCGAGGGTTACGAGCGCCGTGCTGCCCGACTTGTGGACCTTGCGTCCCCAGATCGCGGGGAGCTCCGGCGCGGCATCCTCCTCGTCTCCGCTCCTCTTCCGCTTCCGTGTGAGCGCCGCCATCTTTGTGACGACGGCGGGATCGAAGCCCCCGCCCGCGCGCGGCTCAGAGCCGGGGAATACCGCGGACTCGAAGCGGCCTGCGCCCACTAGCGCCGCGAACACGGCGCGCAGGTGTGCCTCCGTCGCGTCGGCGGGCACATTCTTTAGGAAGAGGGTCCGCCCGTCGGTGGGCGAGGGCGTCTTTGAGGCGTTGCGGCGGAGGCGCACCTCGTGGAGCGTGGGGTGCGGGTACGAGGGGAGAGCGGGGACGGTGAGAACGAGGCGCGAGAAGGGGTCTTCGGGGGTTTCGGACGCCATCGTGGCTTTCTTGTTGGGTTGCCGGTTCTGTCTTGTTCGGGCTGGGCTGTGGAGGGTGTATGGTGTGTACGGCGGGATGGCCGTTTCGTTTGGGGGACGGAATAATTGTCGTGATACTTGGGCTTATCGATAAGGTATTTTTTTCTCTGTCGGCGAAGCTTTCGGTGGAGACATGGAATGTGGGGTCGCCCACCGTGCGTCTTGATTATGTAACCCGCCACCGGCGTGTAAGTCGCAAACCTCGGTGGTGCCCATGGACGCCTAATCGCATGCGGAGCAAAACGAGCATCCCGTAAGGATTGTGTATCGAACGCTTGAGGTGATGAGTAGGCTAAGAGAGTGCCAGAAAAGGGACGTAAGCTATAATACAAACGAGATAACCCCGCCGGATCCTTCCTTGCGTCTTCGGTACGGCGAGCCTGCTAGTTTGCGAGCTCATGCCCCCCTTCGGCACAGAACCACCTACGCTGGCTACTAGGCTCCCACACGGTGCACTAACTCCATGCACTAAACCTCCCTAGGACTGCCCTAGCCTCAAGGGAACAAATTTGGGCGCTCCTTTCAACAAGAACCTCGCCCGGTTAGCTCAATCGGTAGAGCGTGAGACTCTTAATCTCAAGGTCGCGGGTTCGACCCCCGCATCGGGTTCAATACCTAGGTGCGTCTGAGAAAACTCAGATACTGACCTTCTTTTTTGCGTTTTTTTGCTATTTATTTTGGAAGTATGTCTTGCTCGACGCCATGCTATCTTAACAATCCTTTTTTTTTTGTAGTATTATTCATTTCCCATTCGGGCGCTATTTTGCGGTGTTCTCTCCTCAAGACTTGCATTTCATAGTATCAGTGGAGTGGATCTCATGAGCGGAACCGAGTGGCCGCGTTCGCCTCGGTCCGCGGTGGTGAGCACGCCGCCTTTCTGAACTTTTGCATGGTTCGGTGTACTTCTTCTTCAGTATCTCCTCTCATAGCCTTTTGAAGAAGAATAGATAAATATCAACCATGTGGCAATAAGACCAGCCCAGGATAGGGGTTCAGCTGGATTGCTTCGAGAGATCTCGGGGCGCCGCAGAGTGTTGAACGCCGGAGATGCTGGCTTTATGATTTCGAAGGAAGGTGCAGAACGGGGTTCTCGGAATGGTGTAGGGCATGTAACCCAGGCCATTCCTGTGTTTTCAATTCCAAGCGCCGGGTGGGTAGGCCACAACCCGGGGAAGGCATGTGTTCCCATCACCCACTAACATAGAAACCCCAGGCCCAACGACCTTCCTCTCAGACCAGCATTAACCGTCAGATACTCTTGTTTGGGGATCGGCAGGACAGTCTCACAGCACAGCACGATACAAGAACCACGCTCTAACAAGCGTCGATACTTTTGTGCCCGCCCCTCTTCCTCGATACGCCCATAGTCCCTTCGGCCCCTCGACCGGGAAGAGCCGCCGTTTCCGGCGGTAACGCACACGGGATCCGCATGTAAAGTCCGACTTACACGGAATTCCTAACCAGGTCCTTTGACTCGGCCTCCGATCCCCCGCGCCAAGATCCCGGCAGTACATACAACTCACAAGCCAAACGGCAGGCCTTCACCAAGAGCTCCGGAGTGGCGACCAGCCCCGGACCCCGGCGCGGCTTAGTCCCTCGCTGACACCCGATCGCCACATATCCCACACGAGGATCACGATCCCATCAGACATGGCGCTCATATCCGTCTCACTCTCGCCGTCGAGATACCCTTTCTCACTCCCACTTCGTTGGCCAAGCCGTGAAGAGGCAACCGACAAACCCCCCCGGAGCGGCCCTAAAATCTCACAACCCCCCCAAGTTCTCACCTGCAGCGAGGACCCAAACTTCCGGGCCCCAATCAGCCCACTCGCGACCGGTACCTCTGGTTCACCTCCCGCATGCTGCCGGCCCACGCCCTCCACACTCGATATCTCCACGGCTCAGCCACAGGCGAACCCCTGCCGTGAAGACCAATGGGCCGGTGAAGCGATTTAATCACCAACAGGGGTCGTAAGCGCGCTTATTTCGCCCCTCGATCGCCTCGCCGGCGCGTCGAGTCATGTCCGTAAGCTCCGTGATTCCCTTTGCCACCCGGGACTTGGTCACCTCCACCAACACAGCCAAGCCAGGACCTTAAGATCTAAGGAAAGAAGAGACCCACCCCCACACGCAAGGCATCCTTCAACCAAAATAGGGTCCTCCCATCCCACCGGCCAAGATTTCTAAATATAACATATTTCCAAATCCCGATCCTCCCGCCCCACCGAGGATTCCCGCCGTTGAGGGAAACCGGATCCCGACTCACCTTGGCAGACCGAGCCGAGACAACCAACACGGAGAATCGCGGCAGGCAACGACTTTTTTTCAGCTCCGGGGCCCCGCCATCGCCCCAGATTCACGCCCCCTCCCCTTCCCCCCTTCTGGGGCCCCCCGTCTCACCACCACACTTCCCAAAGATCAGCATGGACAACCGCCACCTCGTAAACCGGGCCAACCAAGTCCGGGAAACGGGGGGACTCCACTCAATAGCCGCCTTGCCGCCCATCCCCTCGCGATACCCTCAGGCAGCGCACCCGACACTTGTCGACACGCTCTCGCGCGCCATACCTCCTTCCTCGCCTTTTTCCCCCCACTTCCTCGCACCGCCAACTTGCATGCGATCTGCATATCCCTCCTGCAGTTCATCCGGCCCCCAACTCCCACCTCCCGTCCCATCACCCCTGGCCCCGGAGATTCTCCACGTGACGCCGTCTCGGTACCGAATCGTCATTCCCTCGGACATTTCCCGAATGGGAAGGATCCCACCTGCTGCCTTGTGGCGGCATGGGCGAATGAGTGACTCCGTCCGACGTTGCTCCCACTGCCGCGGGACCCAGGCGGCAGGGCGCCAGGCAGCCACCCCATATTCTCGGTAAACGCCGTCTGAACGCATGTCATTGTACAACAGCACGAATGTGCAGAACATGCCGCGAGGCACAAACGTGTAAACTCCTTTAACGAGAAACTGGGTCAAACCCGTAGTCGATATAGCCCAATTCCCTCGCAGGTCATGGGATCTGGAGAGCGCCGCTCCAAACTAATAGTACTCTAACTTAATCCCGGGAAACAGTGCCGTAGACCATCGCTACCAGAAGCCCCGCGCAGGAGTACCCGCGACCGCCATCCCGAGCAAGTCTATGAAACAAGAAGACTAATGCGAGAGTTGAAGAAACAAAACGCAGATCCAGAACAATCCAGGCCGGTTCCCGAACCAGTCGGGTTCCGGCAATATTCCCGACCTATGCGCCAGCGCACGCCTCGAAGGCCGCCCAGTGGAAACTGTGAGATGAAAAAAGAGCAAAAGCAATAGCGCCGAAACAACTCTATCCGTATGCGTAAAGAAATGAGCAGAAACAATGGACATCTGACACAATGACACTTGTCATTGTCCAGGGCGGCCTCCGGGGCCATCCCAAACATCCACTTCAACCTATCTATCAATCCCAAGGCATTTTCAGCGAAACAATCGTCACGACATGCCTCATATCCTCCCTAGCACCAGGTAACCGTTAAAAGATCGAAAATACATGTCCACGTCAAGTCCGTAATGAGGTCGTGAAAGAGTCGTAAGTGGTTGTTGGTATCGTGTAGAACATCGCCAGGACGGCATTGACGGGAGAGGGGAAGAGAAACGTGCTGAGTTGGTCGAATACGAGGTGTTTTCGTCCGTGGGAGTTGTTGAATGGGCGGAACACTCCATCGTCTTCGGTAACGCGGTGGTGAATATGGCGGAGAAGTGAGGGCTGGGCGTCAATCGGGAGACTGGTTCAGCGTATCGAGATGTTCCGAGATGTGATCATTGTTCATGTGCTGTAGATGGTGGGCGCCAAGGCCACCGTGATGTTTGAGATTGATAAGGCCAGCGAGCAGATAGCTGAGTTCCGAGAACAAAGGTGACGAGGATACCATCGCTGGTACTGGGAGGAAGGAGGAGTAGAGGTATCTGATCCAATCGTGGAACTGGAACCGAGAAAGTCCGGGACGATGGGCCGGACAAGACAAAAAACCCGTCACCGAAGACACGGTACCTCACCGGTATCCGCGCGAGCCTGTGGTGCTTGACCGGCTGCTCTGGTAGCCCGAGTCTGAATATGAATAGTGGGTGGCATATGAGCCACTAGAGCTGGTGTGCATGCTGCAGGCATATCCCACGAGGATCTCCCTTTGCTGGACGCTGTGCCCAGGACGACCGTAGGCAACACATCGATCAACAGCATGCTGGTAGTGAAGGCAGCGACAAGCGGAGTACCGCTCGACTAGTTGATAGCACATTATGATGCGGTTGTGTTGACACTTCGACCCGGTGTATGTGTCAACGAGGTGAGGCGGGCTAGGATGATGATAAGCCTGTGGTGAAAACAAGCTTGCTTTTGGGACAAGAGCGTCGAGGCAATAGAGGCAGGTGAAGCGAGAGACGACGAAGTAATTAAATAGCCAAAGAAAGCGCGGATGGATGCAATGTGAGTATGCAGGCGACGAGGTGTTGTGAAGAGAAGACTGAGCTTTCAGGAATTGCAAGGGACTTATATATCTAGGCAAAGACAGTCTCATGCCACAAGAGGGGGGAGGGAATTAGGTAGCAGGGGGTGGGTGAAAGGTACAATGCGAAGAGAGCCAGACCGAAATGATGGTGAGAAGAGAACGCAGCAATTGGCCAAGAAGGGAACGGGAAGCAGAACGGGGGAGAGTGGGGACGACTGACTCCGGAGCGAGTGGATGGGGGACGGCGAAGGCATCACAGCCTTACAACTGGTAATAAGAAGATCTTGGGACCCATCAATGGGTGCCCACGGCATTGGCTTGGGGGGAGGGTCGATGTGGTGGGTACGAGCAGCGTCCGCAAGGCAGCAATGCCCCGGGACGACCCAGGAAGGAAGAATTACAGTGAAGCTATGAGAACAGGACGGAAGGCGGGGGGGTTGTTCCGGGGCGTGGACGAGGGAGTCGCGTTAGCAGCCCCACGAGGCAAGGCGAATGCGCTAACGGACCGGGGTATGCGAGGTGGGGGACGAGGGGAAGCTCTCGCATGCTTGGAGCTTTGGAATTGTGACGGGTTGCAGAAAAGTACCGGGGGAGTGCGTGAGGGAGAGAGTTGCTCGAGGGAGTGCCGATTGCGTTTAGGATTCAGGATGGGATGGCTAAGACTGGAAACCAAAACGGGAGGCAGGCAGATGCTAACGGACTCTGCGGTTCGGTGTCTTCTGGGCATTGCGACGAGGTGCGGCCTTTCCACCTCGACCGTTTTACGGCGCGCCGTGTGGGATGTCAGTGTGGATCTGACAAGTGAGCGCTCCATTTTGGAAGCAACTCTGCTTAGTGCCGAGTGGCGCTAATCAAGGCGCAGCTCCCGCATCTGTGGCGTGAGCAGACTGCACCTGTAAGATAGGAAAAGCCGCGAATAAAAGTGTCATGTCGCGTACTGCAGCGAGTAGAAATCATGGGTTTGTGTATCGGGGGGGGTGGCCGGCTTGGGTCGAAGGCCGGATTGGGTGTCTGACGGCAGTCATCGGATTCTTGTCGTAGGCAGGAGCTTTTGGATGGGGACATGGGCATTTGAAAGAACCGATGATCGCTGTGAAGAAGTGGCGGGCAGATGCTAAACCAGATGGCCCACGAGGAAAAACAGATGGGCGGAATTCAGCTTCAGGAGGCATGGCGACGGTGGAGGACAAGACTAAAAGGTGTCTGTCGCTTGCCATTGCGAGTGTGGAATTTTGAGGACGGCATAGTCTCGTCGAGCGAGGAATTCTGGGTTCCATAGCAGGTACGACCTGGCGTTGTAGGCAGCGACGGACCGATCCCACCTTGGTGGGCCAAGACAGCAGGCAGCCTCAACCCTGCCTGATTGACTTCCCGGTATCGTCAAGCCTCGGTTCCTTGGCAATTGAAAGCACCTGCCCACTGTTTTGAGTGTCCTCGGAACAGGCTTCCGGCCGCAAACAATGAATGGAGCTCGCGCTCACACTCAATTGAGCTAGGGCCGGAAGATCCCTAGCTCGAGTCCGGGACATCCCAGGCTGGGCCTCAGCCATGATCCTTCCGCCGCGGTTGGAACAGGACCCAGGTAGCCCCTTGGCGAGGCCCGCCGCGTGCGACCGTTAGGCGCGGCGACGCTGACACCCGTCGCATCCCTGCCCCCGCGGTTCTCGACCCAGGAGCTTGGAACAAAGAACTTGAGTGTGTGTGGGTGGACGGAGTGGCAGTGGCCCATTCAGCAGCCCAGATCGGCGGGAATGCGACGATACAATGGGGACCCGATTCCAGGCCGGCATCCCGCCAAGCCGGCGCTCAATGTTTACTGGACCGTCCATCCAGCCCTACCACTCCCCAGTCTCACGCCTCTCTCTTATCACCGAATAGAATCACCGCGAAAGTATGGTCATGGTCGAATGCATCCGGGAAAGAGTCATAGAAGCCATAGCCACTGTCACGGGAAGGCTCATCACGAGAGTGCAGTCATCGAGCCAAAGAGTGGACGATCCAGACCTTCCGAGGCCCCTCGGCGGAGGGATTTGCGGGTTGTTTACGGACAAGAATATGGCTGCCTGTGATTCCTAATGTTGCGCGGGCTCTCGCTCAACCCCGACAGGGTGGTGCGGGCGGGCTGCATGCCACGTTGAAGCCTCCCACCCTCGCAAGAGGGGCTCATCGCCTTCTCGCACCAAGGGGAGCGTGGGGACGGCACCGTCTTGCGCTCCTCAACCCGGAACCCCACCAACGCCCAGACGGTGGGACCCGCACACGCCGGGGCAGCTTGGTCTGAGGCAGGACTTGTTCCTGGCAGCCATTGATTCGGAGGTTATTGTTTGCATTGGGTTTTGCAAAGCCCCCGAGCCCCTGCCTTGCCGGATGGGTCGTATGCATGTCTCAACGTCGATGTCTCAAACTGGCCTGCGCCTGCCCTATGGCTGGCTCAATGCCCTGAATCGAGACAAACACCTGCAGGGTTCCAGGTGGGGAAGACAGCAGCCATGAACTTGACAACCCGCGATCATTCTAGGAAGGTCCACACCACAACGGAGGCATTCGATTCGCCCCGGCCATGCAGTAGCGTGCATGCACGAGTTCATACACTTTTGTGTTGGAGAGGAAAGTGCGACCCAGATCATGTAAAACGCATGTATGGTGGCGGTTCCTGCCTACGGTGGCAGGCTGGGTGGGTTGCCCCTGCCCTCCGTCTCCAGCTTGAACCCCTGATGACGGGACGCTGACGACGACGACCTGAAACGAAGATTGGGGCTAGAATCTGAGGCCGCCAGGCGCTCGTGTCACGAGCCGAATGTCATCCATCGCAGCTTCCCTAAATTGGGGAACCTGCATCATCGACAGCTCCCTCCTCCTGCAGCCAAGCAGCGCAGCTGCCTGCCGCCGTCGGTGCTTGATTCACCATGGCCGGGCTCCAAACTTCAATCACACTTCGCGTCTCTTCTCGTGAGACGCGAAGCCCCATCCCAATCTCATCCGAACTAATGTGCAGGTGGACATGAGTCACTTGCCGCGATGACTTGCTTGGCCGAGTCCTTGTCCGAAAGAGGGTGGAGGTATTTCCCGGGTTGCTTTCCTGTCGGCTGCCAATGGCGATGGAGCTCGGGGCGATCGGTAAGTCTTGGCGCATCCCTTTCGAAGGGTCCGTTTAGACACACCCCCCCAAAACAAGGCTGAAGATTTGCCACCTCACCGGAGCGAAGCGGAAGTGAGCACAAGGGAAGCGGGTGAAACGGGACGAACTTTAGGGCTCGGGCTAACTGCTTGGCCCGGCCTCGAAATCGGGCAGTCTCGTCGCGTTCCTGGCTCGCCGCTACCGTCAGCATGGGCCCCCGTCTGCTCTACCCCACCTTTCCCGAACGGACCCGGCTTGGCCCGTCGACAAGATCCCCTATGACTTGCCAGCATCACGAGAGCAAAAGCCACAGGCTCAAGATTAGGCAGAATGTCAATAATTGACCGACAAGCACAGAGCAGCAGCCTGCCTGTTATCGAGGGAAAATGCCGAGTTTGGCACAGCGATCACTTGTCGCCATCCATGACCACAACGCGATCCGTCATATCGGCCCGTCAAGACTCAGTAGGTACAATGGGGTCCATTCGCGGCTCAAGGGTTCTGACTACCCACCCACCCCTGGCGCAATGCAGCGCAAATACCGACGAGCTGCTCCGGAAAGAGGTCCGCCCCATGGCAACAACAAAGTGGCAGCGGGCACACGGGACTCCGGGACAAGAATGGCCCAGTGCACGTCAGGCTGTCTAAGTCCTGTCAGTTTGCAAGCGGAAGCCCCGGCGTTGGGTGTATCGCAGCTTACATGTTGGACACGAGATCCAAGAATACCGCAGCAGATCTACACCTCAGACATTTCCACGGCATCCCCCAACTCTCAAAACGGCAAGCAGACCGGCATCGAGACGGTGAACCTCAAAAGGACCCCGACTCCACCGGTGCCAATATCAGCCTCGAATCTGCATCGTACCCCTCCACAGCGGCCTCGGGGGAAACAACGTCATTTATCTCACCTCGGCCGCGGTCCAATCACCTCCCGAGGCCAAGCCTTTTTCCCAAGGAGCATCAGCCACACGAGATGCTGACAGGGGGCGTGAACCTCAAGACCCTGGTCAGATGCAACATGGCTGCGCCATCAAACGACGTCCAGGACTCTCACCATCGCGGTTTGCGGACATTTGATAGGACTCGTGGCTACGACGGGACCTCGAGCGTCCTGCAGGACCGGCGCAAGCGCCGGAGTCGCCGAGGCGCCGGGCAGGGGCCGCGAATCCGGGAGACTTATTCTTGGACGGAGGGCGGCCAGAACCTGCTTCCCGTGCGCCGGGATCCACGCTGATAGTGGAGACCTGGGGACCTTCTGAGGAGGCGAAACCGCACTATCCGCCCCACGTGCCCCCAAATAGTTTATTCTTCCGCGGATGCAGGAGGCACAACGGAGCCTGCAATTGAGTTTGGCACGTCCAGGGTCTCGGGGGCCGGTAGGATGCCCATCCGAAACCGAGGCGGCCGTGGGTGCCGGGCCCGGTACGCGCACTCACTTGAGGCCCTTGCTGATATGCCTTGCGAGTTCGTGTTGGCTCGAGATCGCAAGACCCTCATTGTGCGAGCACATTCCAAGGTCTCTGAACACAGCACCCTCATTCGGATCCCGACGCCTCGTTCTCGCTCTGGCCTTGCTCTGCGCCGCCAAGCGGAGGCCCGACGATGGCGTTCCGGAAGTGCTGCAAGAAACACCTGCTGCGCCACAGCGTTCCGCATTTGATATCACGGACCTCAACTGCGCGGGTTCGCTTGACCGAGAATAGAAACCTACTGCGAGTATCCACATGCGAACTCGACTCCGAACAGTTTGGGACGCAGGCCATCTGTCCAATATCCCCATGTTCTTTTTGTCCGTTTACAATTGCGATCCTCGAGGAAACAAATCGCATACTCGGCACGAGGCATGCCGTTCCTGGCTAGCCACCCTCCCCGTCCCGTCTTTTGACACGCCACATGACCCGACAGTGTGGGGCCCGCGGGAACAAAAGATGGGGGTCAGGGTCCCATTTGGGATCCCCACATCTTCGCGGTCCCCGAAGCGGGGCGACGTCATCTCACCGACAGAAGTGGTCAGCCTCTAATATTTGTGAACAGGGCACACATCCCGTTTGAGTCTGCTCCGCGACCGCGCGGCTCGACCCGCGGCGGGGCGCCCTAGACTCTGGCTTGCTTTTCGGTGTCGAAGGTTGTCTTTCTGACGACTTCTTGACAAATTGAGGGAATACGAGGGGGGAAGTGAGGGACGGGGAGTCTCGGGTCGGACATGGCGGTATCGATCTCGGTCATTGGAGGTCGGGGCGCGGGGTTGAGAGTCCGGCCGAGGGTCGCGGGCTGCGCACCTCCATGGCGTCTGGCGCGTCGAACCTCGTGATGAGGCCCGATGCTGGGATGGACTCCTTCCGCCTCGTCGCAGCCCTGATGGTCCTGCGCCGTGCAAGGGGCGCCTCACGGGTCATGCTTATGGGTACACCCCGAGGAAGGCAACATGATGGATTCAGCGGCGGCCGGCTCAACCTGTGTCTCGAGTACAGAAACGAGCTACAGCTGTCGTGATGTTACTTCCATGTGAGTTCAACAGTGTAAACGCGCAAGCGAGGTCCGTTTCTTGAGAAAGCGTCTATCGTTCAGTGTACATCGTACGTCTCCCGTCTTCTCACAAAGCAAACCCCCGCTCTACCAGCCGTAGGTTCCAACGGCTCGTCGCGAAGCGTCCTCGACCTTCAACACCATCCACCTCTCCCGCCGTCCCCACCCACATCGCCATCGCCCCAAGTCTTCCCCGTAGATCCATCGACTCGTAGTAGAATAATATACATCTCCCCTCCCCCCCCCTTTTCCCGTTCTAGAGCCCCGCCCTCACCGAGCCCATCATCACCATAAAACAACACCCCCCCACCTTGCTCTCTTCCTTCGTAGATAGCCCGGCCGCCCGGCCCTCCCTGCACCGACAAACCCCGCGAAGCACTAGGTGTCCATGAATGGTATATACCATAAGCAACGCCCGCCCTTCCACCCAACCGTCCAAACGAAGGAGAAAGAAGAAGAGAAAAGGGCGCAAGGGGCGGTTGATAAACAATAATTAGCAAGGTCCGTCTAAGAAGGGACGGACCCCAAAAGAAAGTATAGTCTTGTAGAATCGAAAAAGCTCTCATCAAAGTGAGGGGGAGCAAGTGGGAAACAAAAGAGACAGAACACCACCCCGCCGTATTATGTTCGGAAGCCTCCCCAACATCTTCCATCATGTCTTAAGCACGCCATGCTCGCTATATGTGTCGTTCGTGATATGGGGCAGAGAGGGTAAAAGGTAGATAACCACACGGACAAGAAAATCATGGTCCGCTTCCCCTAAACATGCCCCTTCTTCTAATGCCCCATGCATTCCCATCCATCGTGAGGCGTCAAAAACGTCCAGAAACATTTCCGTGTGTTCATTTCCCCTTCCAAGATTAGTTGGCCTCGGAACCGAACCGGTTATCTCACTGCCGCCGGGTCATCGCGGCAGTCGCCCCCGCCGAGGCAAGATCGTGCTTGGAGCTGACGTTCCGCCCAGCTGCCCGGGGGAGGCTGCTCGTCCCCATGGTGACGTTGCCCGCTCCGGTACTGGTTCGCTTCGGTGGGACGCCCGTGGTCGTTCCGTTCGGCCCTGACGTCCTCCGCGTGGCGGTCGAGAAGGCCTTGTGTGGGCTCGCGCCGCTGTTCTCCCGGGGCCGCCCGGTGGCCCCGTTCCTGAAGCTGTTTGGGGGCTCGGGGAGCGGCCGAGAACCGCTCGAGAGAGTGTTGCTCCCGCGCTTGGCGGGAGAAAAGTCGCGCGTGGGGACCCGCGGGAGCGCGGCCTTGTGGCCCGTGATGAACTCGTGGCGGATCGCCTCGTCGGGCTTCATTCGTCGGTCGGGGTCCCACCGCAGGCACCGGGCGATGAAATCGAGGAAGGCGTCGTCATCGCACTTGAGCACTTGCTGGAGCGTCTTTGACGACGGGCGTCGCCTCCGGCCCTTCGAGGAGACGGTCAACCGCGGCTTGCCCATGGAGTCGAAGAACAGCTTCTTCCTCGTGCTCTTCTCAATCAAATGCTTCTCAGGTGGACCGAAGACCTCCATGATGCAGGCGAGCTGCTCTTGCTCGTTCTCACCTGGGAATATCGGGACGCCGGTGAGGAGTTCGGCCAGGATGCACCCGAGACTCCACATGTCTATGGGCAACCCGTACGTCATGCCGAGAATGACCTCGGGCGACCGGTAGAATCGCGACTGGATGTAAGTGTACACCTTCTCGGTCTCGAAACAACTGGAGCCAAAATCGATGACCTTGATCTCCGAGTGCAACGGGTGTCGGAGGAGGATGTTCTCCGGCTTCAAGTCGCAGTGGATGACCCGGTGCTGCTTGAGAAGGACGAGCGAGCTGAGAAGCTGCTTCGTAAATCTACGAATCAGCTTGAGCGAGAAGCCCCTGAATGCATGAGCCTTGATAAACTCGTAGAGGTTCATGTCCAGCAGCTCAGTCGAGAGGCAAAGGTGGCCTCGGAAGTAGAAGTGATCAGTGAAGTTCACCATGCTGTGCTTGTTGTCCGGGTCCTGTTCGTCGTTAGTATGTCGTCAGAAAAGTCAGGGAAAGCGAGCAACTTACCCATTCGCGTAGCTTCTTGAGAATGTTCACCTCAACAAGAGCCTGCTGATGGAACCGCTTCTTGTTGCGGATGATTTTGATTGCAACCAATGACCCCTTGCAGTGATCAATGCAACGCACAACTTGACCGAAACTTCCCTTCCCAAGAACGTCAATGACCTCGTATCGGTACGCGAGATGGTCTCCGGGCACAATGCTGTAGTCCCCACGGTCGTCGTCGTAGCCATAGTTAGGTTTTTGCGACTGCAGGTCCCCAACAATCTTGCGGGCATTCTGGGTCCCGCAGAAGTAGATGTTTGGGTAATCCACGATTTCCCCCCTCTCGTAGATGTTGAGTACGGCGATGCGAATAGCTTCGTGAGGATCGACACGTTCCTTCTGTGTTGCCCGCTTCCTAAGGGCATCCAAAGTGCGCGCCGCAATCTCGGTTTCTTTGCGCCTAGATCCCATCTTCCGCATCTCCTCCTCGGCAATCAAGTCGTCCTTGTCCAGGTCGGCGGTCCACATGCTCGGATGTCGCAAAGTAGCAGTAGACGACTTCGACTTTAGAATCTTTTGCATTACCGACGAGTTCCGTGACAGAGTAAGGCGCTCGGTGGAGATCTCGGCGTTGGGAAGCTTGGTCGAGTGTGCATTTGCGCCACCCGTCTCACCCTTCGTCTTATCATGCGTGACCACGGTGTTGCGACTCGATACAGAACTCTTTCTCCGACGCGACTCCAGGAACGTTCCATTGGCCTTCGTCGACGTCGCGGGGCTGCCTGGCTTGCTGGTGCTTCCCAAGTTCGCCAAGGCAGTAGCCGCCGGGAGCATCGGAGGCGGCATGCTCTCCTGCCGCGCATACTCGGGGGGCTTGTCGACCAAGCCTAGGGGAAGAGCGATCTGACCCTTTGAGGCGTTCCTCTTCCAGGACAAGCTCAGTTTTCTCCGCAGGTTGCTCATAGAAGACGGAGTTGGAGGGTCTTCTGGACTCGACTGTGTTGGGGATTTCGGCACGGCTTTGATAGAGGGTTCGCGGCTTGGTTTGGGCCGCGGCTTTGCTTCAAACAGGGACTCATCAGTGGGCCCATAGTCATCCCCGGTCCTCGAGCGCTTCGGGTGCATGAGTTCGCCGCCTCCCTGGGGAACAGACGAAGACAGGAAAGGCGACATGCTGGGCGTCTTGTCCAGGACGTTGGTAGACGTCGCGGCGTCTAGCGACTCGGAAGAGCTGGGATCCGGCCTCTCCGGGCTATCTAGCCGGGTCGGTTGTATGGAACTTGTACTTCTCATTGATGGGAAGTCTACCTTTTCGGGACGATTCCTAGAGAAGAATGTCGTCTTCGATGCCGTCATAGGTGTCGTCGGGGTCCTAGGGATCATCTTCGAGGGGGGCGGACTCAGGTTTCGGTCGGGCTGGTCCTGCTTCTGCTGAAGAGCGGCGATTTTGGCAGTGGTAGGGGCGCCCAACGGGCCAACGACCATTGGGGGAAGGTGTAGTGGTTGGAGATTCCTTCGCGCCTGGGATGTGGCACCAGGCTTGCTGGGCGTGTCGACATCCTGCTGCTGTGCATGGAATGAAGACTTCGGGATACTAGCCTTCCGCCTCATTCCACTGTTATAGTCGGGTGGGGGTGGCATTGAGATGGTGCCCGTAGGATTGCTGGCAGTGCCCCCGGAATCATGCGGAAAGATCAGCTTCCTCTTTCCTACGTGGGGGGCTTCCATTGAAATGTCCTTTGGCGACTCGTAGGCTTTGGGGATCGCGGGCACTGGGGGAACGTCCTCATCGTTTTCCCCCGAGTGACCTTGATTTGCGTTAAGGGGCTTTGGCGCTGGCAGTCTTGACGACGACACAGACTGGGGGAATCTGGGTTGCAGGGATCCCGTAGACGTCCTGACAGTGTTGTAACTGTTGACTGAACCGACCGAGAGGCCAGAGCTGTACGACTTCCGGTTCGCATCTGGCGTCGTTCTGGAGGACGACGGGGTTGCGCTTGCTTTCCGCGGGATCATAGATGGTGATCGCGACGAAGACCGATGCTCCGCGGGTTGCTGAGTCGTGCCTCCCAGTTGATTCACGTTGTGGGACTGATGGTGCAGCGACAGCCGCTTCATCCTACGCGTGTCCGTCGGGCTGATCGTCCTCGCACCAAGGCCGGAGATGTGCGAAGAAGGAGGCACTCCGTGCATGCCCGATAACCTCTTGTTCGGGAACCCTGTGGCGCCCTTGGATGGAACCCTAGGCGACCGAGATGCGATCGAGGGAGTCCGAAGGTGTTCCGAGGTGATGGTGGTGTTGTTCGAATTGTAACTTTGTCGCGGCCCGGACTGGTAGGAACGCGCTTTGGATGCCCGCGTGGCTGCAGTCAAGCTGCTCGATGCTCCGGCAGTGGACGGTCCCAAGTCGATCGACGACCTCGTCGAATCCGCCGGGGCGCGGTCGCCGTTGGAAGCGAGGCTGGTGCGCCTCTGATGGGCGAAGCGAGCTCCGTAATCGGCATCGGTGAACGCAGGGCCGGTCGACTTCCTTGGGGGCTTGGCGATGTTGCTGTTGGACACCGGAGGGTAGTGGTTCTGCCGTCGCGGTCGCATCGCAGCGGGAGCAGTGGGGGCGTCTGAGACACCAGGGGAGGGCGGTCTTGATGCCGGCGTGAGTGCCGTGATGGGCTTGCCCGACATGCTTGGTCTGCGCAAAAGAGACCCCGATCTCGACGGACGTGTTGCCGACGACTGCGGGATGACAACACGCGTGGTGCCGCCATTTTGAGTCACATTCGGCCTTTCCTGGCTGTTCGCGGTAGCCATCGTTGTATCGGGATCGAGGATGCTTCCCTCGCCCCTGGGAGCAGGGAACTGCGCCAGTTTGTAGTCGGTTGAGGCGTCCTCGAGGCTGCTTTGGAGGTCATCGAAGCTCACAGAGGGAAGAAAGTCGAAGGACGAGGTTGTATCCCCCAAGTCGGTAGATGATCCGGGTTCGTTCCGCCCCGACAAAAGCAGAGGATAGCTGTTTGCGGACGTCGTGCTGAGCATTGGTCTGCTTGTCGAGGCGCGTTGCGGAGACGGGGGGCCTTGATTTGCCACCTCCCGAGTGCTGCAAACGGACAAAGAGTCAGCGAGGTCAGGAACCCCATGCGTCGCTGCGCATATTGGAAATGCAGAGACAAAGAAGGGGCAGGAGACGCATGGAGGCGTACCGTCGAGTCGGCGAGTGGTTTGCTGGCCTTGGTCCAGCGGGCCCCTTATGCTCCCTGAACATAAGAGTTATCTCGTGGCAGTCGGTGTGAGGTCGGTACAGAGTCAGCCCGGCCAATCGCTGGAAGGCAGGCGAAGGCTAAGACCCGTTCTCCTTTGTTTTTCTCCACCGCGACAGGGCTCAGTCCTCGTCGGGGATCTGAGGGCATGCAGAGGCTACCTCATTCCGGGAGGGGACGCGATGGCCGAGTCGATGCAATGGGGGCTCTGCCTGCGCCAGGATGTGTCGCAGGCGAACTGCAGGAGCTTGCAGCAGCAAATTCGGTGCTGCTTTCTGCCGGGCTCCGCGACGATGTCCGGAGGTCGGTGGGGGAGACGTCGAGATGGGAGATTTCTGCTTATTGTTGTTCCAGCCGCTCGGTCGGGGGAATTGAAGGGATGCAAATGGCCAGGGAATTGCGGTGGGTTGGTGCAGGAGGGACCTTCTCCCGCTAGCGCAGGGTATGGGGTGGAGTGGTACTGCACGAATACCGTCAAGTGAATGCTGGGGGATCCCAAAGGTTATTGGCAGGTGTGTGGGTACAAAACCTTCCACCAGAAACATGACCGGTCCGGAGTACTTGTGTTTACGGCCCTACCGGACTTAGTGGCTGGTATTTGGCCGTCATAAGTCTTCTCGAAGTCGCCTGACCATCACGTCCCATGTCCACCGTCGGCTAGGGGCAACCGCGACGGGGCCTGCTATGCATGCCCACTGCGCCGACCACAGGCTCGAAAAAGGGTCACCAATGAAGGGCACGCGCCAAGTGGGCGTTTCTGGGATTTGCAGGCGATGCTCATAAGGCGACGAATGCGCCAACATTATGCCAAGGGGAAGCCACGAGAGCACGGTTTTACGACTTGGGAACAGGCAGGACGTCTCCGAGACCGATTCCTCTTACCCGAGAAGCCGATGGTGCCGAGTATGTGATACGAGAACACATCTCAGACTCGGCCGGCCCCGTCTTGATTAGGCTTAACGTTAAGTGTGCCCGGAAATCGAACGCGCTTGTCTTGCCGGGCCCATTCGACTCCGGCGTGGAATATTAGGGCGCCCAGACTATAGCGGGGCAACATCTCGTGAAGACAAGAAGCCGGGTCTCACAATCAGTTCTGCTGATGTTAATCTTCCTGTCACACTTACATGGTGCTATTCTATGCCGGTGCAAGTGAGCGTGAGTCCGAGCCTGGTATGATAGCCGTCGTCCATTCATCAGGCATTCCAGGTCCTCGCGACGGATGAGATCACCGTGGGACACAGTCGACGCTGGTTGGCCTTCGTTCCCGACCCTAACGCGAGTGGGTTCCCTGCAGATGCAAGGCACAGGCCGGCATATCAGGCCAACACTCCGAGTCCTCATGGATGGAAGCCCGAAGATTGGGAATTTCCCATGCCCCCTTTTCTCGTCGCGCCGTTGCGGCGGGAATGCGCGTCGCGGCCAATCGAGGCACCGGCCATCAAGCCCGCAAAAGCAATATCAAAATAAGGACGGAGCCAGCAAGATCCTGGGACGCACGTCTCCAGCAGGACTGGAAGGCCCAGCGCAACGGCGAATAGGGGACGTGTGCGCGGAGTCGCCGAACGGACATTAACACGACTCTCTTATAAGTGCGAAAACTTGGTGCCCGCGGTGTCGCGCCCAGCAGCGCTCGTGCCGTTCCTACGTTATGCAGGGGATTTTCTTCTTCATTGGGGGATGATCGGGGCGCTGATGGTTTTCGGCAGGTTGTCCATGAACCGGGTCGGACCTGGGGGACAATGGGTGTCACCTAGCCAAAGCTGAAATTGGCTTGGAAGCCCATGATATGTCCCAGGTTTGAGGCACTCGCTACGATCAAGTTCATGATTAGCGGGACATTCGAACACTCATCTGTCCTCTAGCTTCTGTTGAGATCCGTCCGAAATGCACGTGAGGTCGCCACGATATTTCGCTTCGGCAAACCACTTTCTAGATCGCCAGGGAAGGACTCCACCAGATCTGTACCCCAGTTCCGGACGCATTCTCTCCGGGACGGAGCACGTCATGTTAAAGCCGGCCTGCACGACAGCGGCCCGAAAAAGAATTCCATAATGTGAGACCCGCCCACGCTGCTGCGGGGGCAAAGATAAACGGACACCCGCGCATTCTCCCCGGCCCGATGGGATGGCCTACTCCGGTAGCAGCGGACGTTAATGAGAAGAGAAAAGCCGGACCACCGTCGGTTTCGCGTGAGTGAAATGCGACAGTATCCAAGACACTCAGTGGATGATGACGACGAAGTAAACCAAGGACGAATACTGTATGTTGACCCTTATGTAATATTGGGCTTCGCATCGTGCATGTGATCGCAGCTTGTCCGAGCTGCCCGCCACCATGAAGCTCCAGCTTCCCCACAGCCGCCCAACCACCACGCCCACATCCAACGGCCCGCGAGGCGTCATATACTCTTGACCTATAATCACCACAGGATCTATGATTACTTCGAATCTGGAACATCCCTTATCTCGAGACCCAATCGAAGCATCCGCGACGTCATCCAGCCGCCCATCTCCTCAACGTCCCGGCTGCCCAACCGAGCATCCCGGATGAGATGGCCTCGTAGCTCTCGGTAGACGGACACCATCTGTCGACGCCTAGCTTCTCCCATAATAATTCTCCGCCGTCGTGGCGACTTAACTGCATTTCTGACAGCAACGACGCCATTCCGTGGCCCCGAAGCTCACGATGGACGAGTACACGGCACACATCTTCGTCAATGACGACATCACCACAGCCGCTTCCGTCGCCGACATCTCGGACCGCGAGGACAACGACAACCAGGATGAAACCCAAACCCAAAATCAGAACCAAACTGACAGCCCGGCCCCGGATGCCGAATTCCCCCAAACACCCCCTTCAAAAGGCCTTCGCGGCCGAGTTGCTGCCTTTCGGGATAAGGCGGGCGTGCAAGACCGTTTATTAGAAAAGTAAGTTGGTCACTAAACCCAGGGAGGTGATGGCGTGGACAACAGCTCCGTCGACTTCTAAACCCTCTAGCTCGAGGCGCAACTGACATGTCCATCCCAGGCTCTTGCAACAGGTCATCCCGCACGATGAGCCTGGCCAAACCCCGAGCTTGGGCTACTCCCCTGGGGCGCCAGCTCAGTCGCAGCGCCCGCCCTTCAACATAACGACCATGTCCAACAATTTCCGGCGCTTCAACGTCCGGATTGGCGTCATGTTCAAGTTCCAGAACCAGGTCGAGCGCCTCCTCACTTGGCGAAAACACTCGCACACCCTGTCCCTCCTCGGCGTCTACACCTTTGTGTGCCTCGACCCGTACCTCCTATCAGTCCTGCCGCTATCCATCCTCATCGTCGGCGTCCTGATCCCGTCCTTCCTCGCGAGACACCCAGCGGCCCCCAGCGCTGCCCAGATCTCTTCCGATCAGTCGCTGCGCTACTCCCCTCGCGGGCCGCCCATCGCCCCCGCCGTGACCGTCAAGCCGGTCAAGGAGCTCAGCCGAGACTTCTTCCACAACATGCGCGACCTGCAGAACTCGATGGAGGACTTCACCGTGATCCACGACCAGGTTATCAACGCCGTCGTGCCGCTGACCAACTTCTCCAACGAGGCGCTCTCGTCGGGCCTCTTCCTCGCCCTCTTCGTCGGCTGCGTGACTATGAGCATCGCCGCCCACCTCCTCCCCTGGCGCTTCATCTTCCTCGTCCTCGGCTGGGCGGTTGTCTGCACCTTCCACCCGTCCGTGACCCGCGCCCTGACCGCCATGCAGAAGACCCACCTCGAGCCCCAGGTTGACAAGACGCGCGGCTTCCTGGACCGCTGGGTGTCGGGCGACATCATCCTCGACTCCGCCCCCGAGACCCGCGAGGTCGAGATCTTCGAGCTCCAGCGCCTCAGCCCCGCGGGCGAGTGGGAGCCCTGGCTCTTCTGCCCCTCGCCCTACGACCCGCTCTCCTACCACCGCCTAGCCGGCGAGCGCCCGCGCGGCACCCGCTTCTTCGAGGACGTCAGCGCCCCCGAGGGCTGGGAGTGGAGCGAGAAGAAGTGGGCGCTGGACCTCTGGAGCCGCGAGTGGGTCGAGGAGCGCATCATCACGGGCGTAGAGGTCGAGACGGAGGGGGAGCGCTGGGTGTACGATATCTACGACGAGAACGAGGCCCGCACGGGCGTCATTGACCACGCGGCGGAGGAGGAGCAGAACGCGGCCGCCGAGGCGGTGCGCGGCCCGAGCTGGGAGGAGGGCTGGGACGGCATGGGGAGGCGGGGCGAGTGGAGGCGGCGGAGGTGGGTGAGACTTGTGAAGAGGAAGAACATTGGTGGGGCGTGAGGTTTTGCGAGTTAAAGTCTCGTGCGGTGGGTTGAGGGGAGCCTGGGCTAGACGTATCATTATCATGGGGCGGGACGGGGGCGTTCTTGTGGGAGGCATGGAAGGGGGCGGGTTCGTCGCATATTTTATGGTTTATTCTTAGAAAAATACCCACGTCTTACCTATTGGTCCTCACATCGGATGTCACTTCGCAGATTGGTGTCCGAGTGACGCCTGTCGCGGCTATGTTGGTGGTATCGTATCCTTGCTGTCTTGGTCAGGCGGGGAGTTCTCCATGTTCTACACTCGCGGCCTACATTCCCTCGCAGGGACTAGGAATTCTTGGACGTCCCTACTGCTAGCCCCCGCGCGGCACAGCCTATAGAATCATCCAACATGGCGGCTCCATCGACACCCGAGCCAGTAAGCAAACTCATATTCATGATTTAAGCCGAGAGAATCCGGTTCTAGGTTCCCCCATACGCCAGATAAACACGAGGCCTCGCCACTAGCAGTCAACCGCCACACCTATCCGCGTCCCAAAGATCACCACGGAGAAAGACGTCGCGCTCCTCGCGACGGGAGACTGGTTGCTCTACTGGTATTGTGTCCTTCCCAGTAAACCCGGGACCGCCCGCCTGCCCCCCCACCC